>PVIU01015408.1:0-48465 GCA_004026605.1 Ondatra zibethicus | reverse complement strand
GTGTGTGTGTGTGTGTGTGTGTGTGTGTGTGTGTGTGTGTGTGTGTGTGTGCGCGCGCGCGTGTGTGTATGGTTTGCTTTGCTGCTACAGCTGATCTGAAAAGCCACAATCTTTGGTCTTCAGCCTCTCATGTGCTAGGATTTGAGATTACAGGTGTGTGTCACTATACCTGGCTCCCCTAATACACTTTTTTAAAGCATCTGAAATGCTATAATTCTTGTGGTACCTTTCATAGTTATCAGAGTACTCTTCTCCTAAAGTGTCTATGGCATAAGACCTGGGCTATGCAATTCATAATATATTTTCAATTTAAAAGTGTGTCTTGCATGTAAATACAGGCTCAAAAGATATCCAAACATTTCTCCGACTTCCAGCCGAACTCGAAACTCTTTGAGGACACAAAGCTGCATGTTCCCCTGGTCCTTCAAGCACTTAACACAGAACTGAACAAAAACAAGTTTAACTTTGAACTTTCACTTCAAACTATTTCTCAGAAGAAATAAAGAAATAATATATCACTAAACAACACAGTTGAACTTAATCCCAATCTAGCTAGAGATGATAAAATTCTTGTCTTTGCTGCCTCTGGTTTCCAACTCAGAAGTACAACCACCTGACTCGAGGTCAGTAATACCCTGTGCTCATGACATCACAAATGCATATTTTGTAATGACTACAAGAAGGTGGTAACTGGCAGGGATGAAGGTGGCAAGTCCACTAAAGAACAGCTGTGTCCTTCTGTTACATGGAGACCTTTCTTTTATATACACCCTTTTTTTAATTAGCCATATTACTGGAGAATTTTCCTTTAAGATAGCTGGAGAAGATTTTTCAGTACCCAAGACCTTTAAGAAAGCTACCTTAGTCTTTAACAATGCAGTGGGGGACCCCAGACAAGATGAATGAAGATCCATTCTAGCTGGAACACAGACACAATAGCCCAACTGTTCTTATGCATGAGGGAGATAGCCTGAGAGGCCGCATTCACCTTCACAGTTTTTTAAATTAGCCTACATTAAGATACTTAGTACAGTCTAGTTTTAATTACCTATAAATGGACTATTAATTTTGTGGATTTCTAAAACCAAATATTTAAACCAAAATTGTACAAACTGTAAAATTGTACTCCGTCATTCCTACAGACTTTTCCTTGCTACCAGATAACATAGGTTTAGAAATGTAAGTTCAACATCAGTATAACCCCCAAAAGAGTAAGTCTGGCAAAAATATTTTTTTTTGGCAGGGTGGGGGTTATGAGGCAGGGTTTCTTCAGTAGTCAAGGCTGTCCTAGAACTAGCTCTGTAGACCAGGCTGGCCTCAAACTCACAGAAATTAACCTGCCTCTGTCTCCCAAGTGCTGGGATTAAAGGCATGTGCCACCACCGCCAAGCAAAATAATGTATTTTTAAAATAACAAATTTGTTCAAAAAGTGTTGCATTCTTATGCCAGTACCCTCAACATTAGCAGAGCTAAATGCCCTGGAAATATGATGTCATCCTTACCACAAGCTTTTGAGCAGAACCCCGCCATAGTCTTGCGATTTCTCCACAGGCTGGTGCACTATGAGACAGGGACAAGCAGAGCTCAGACAGCAAGGTACACAAATACAAAAACTTCTATATGGAATCTTTCATCTACTGGCTATATATCTTTGGGCCAGGGTGGTACAGAAAAGAAGCAGAAGAGTCACAATGTACCGGCGCCTGCCTGACTCCTTGTCCTTGAGTTCCTGGACCAAAGGGCTCAACATTTCTCATTAAATCCATCCTTTGTTCAAGGACCTACAATGACTCTATTGACCCTTCTATCCACATCCAACAGTTTGGCCTCTGAGTCCCTTCCACCCTCTTACTCCCCATGACTTGACCAGCCCACATTCTCCCCAGTCACTCTCACACATAACTTAGTCATTCATACATACCATCATTGCACATTGTATATTCTATACTTTATTTGGAAAATGCTTTTGTTGGGTTTTTGATACTGGGTTTCATGTGTCCCAGGCTGGGTCTGAATTCACTACACATCTAAGGAAGGGTGTCCAGAAACCTCTGATCCTCCTGCCTCTACCTCCCAAGTACAGGGATTACATAGATGCATCACCACAGCCGATCTGTGCAGGGCTGACAACAGCCCCCAGTCCCTCAGAAAATCTTTTTCTTTTATTCCTAACACAGAAAAGATTTTCATCGACTTTAGTGTGCACACTTATATAGGTAATGACCTGGGCAAGGTCATGTCATAAAGAGAAGAACCAAAGTCCATCTAATTTCATAGTCCATAGTTTTATATGACTAATCCATAATCTCCCAAGTACATTTCAAAACATACTGATTCAGAAAGCTGTTTAATCTCATTAATTACTTCTTACTTCAAGTTTTCCCCAGTCCATCCACATGCCAGTATAACTGTTTAGACAGTTTCTGACATTTTAAAGTGTTTAAACACTAAAGCCTCTTCCCATGTATGTTACCATCCTCCTTTGCCCTGCTTTGTGTCCCACATATTACCTCCCTACCCCTCACCTCCCACTCCAAGGGAAAAGACGCCTGTTTCTCATCTATCTCCCCAAAGGCTGCCATTGGAGCTCTCAGGTTGCTTCATCCACAGGGGTGTTCAAACATTATTCAGCAAAGAACATTTAAGTCCTCTCTTCTATTATCTTAAAAAGCCAAGTGAATTCAGCAGTTCATGATAAAACTGCCCTGCACAGAATTTTAATTGTCTGAATCTACCAGGCACTACTAAGATTCCAGCCGCCATTCCACATAGGAAACATAGAGATCACATTTCCAAGGACTGATTTTTCCCTTGGGTGGGACAAGTGTGCTAAGGAGGACATGGACACACACACACACTTTTTCTCTCTCTAATAGTCTCAGTCAGTACTGTTAGAATACTTGAGGCTTCTAGGACTCCAGAACTCTAACAAGCAATACAATGCTCCCATAACAATGTGAACATTCATTTGTGATACTAAATTGTCCCATCATAGCTCACTTGGCTGCTACACAATGTACCTCACACTGTACCTCAAATTTCTAAAAAAAAAAAAAAAAAGAAAGAAAAAGAAAAAGCCTTCTGAGAACTAAGAATAGTGGAGGATCTATTGAGCTGCTTGCTTTCCACTCATTTATAGGTTTCCACAAACTCTTCACTCCCCACCCTGTGGAATAATATATACAGTTCAACAAAAGGAAGTCAGCTATAAACAGAAATCACCCATATGTCGTAACTACTATTGGCACCAGTCAATTCACAAGGACTAAAAGATCTATTAACAGTCAGGACTCCAAGTGGATATATGTGATTCTTATTAATCCAATTTTAGACTCCAATTGAGATATTTTTCCACTAATGGGTAGAAGGAGAAGAAGAGAGAGATAAAGCAATTATTATGTCAAGGAAATTTCCAGGCTAGTGATGTAACCCCACCACAGAGCACCTAACAAGGTGCATGCTGCTCGTCTTGGTTTACACAACACACAGAACCCACTGCTGGCCACCCTGCCTTATACAACACACTGGCCTTTTTTCTTTGGCAAAGTTTTACTTTTTTTCCTCCACAGAAGTCGTCCCTGGTACTAAAGGAAAGGAATAAGACAAATCAGACCACCAAAAATAAATAAACAAATTAGTAGTAGTTTGGAAACAAACTTCCATCTTTACCTCCTATTTGAATGTGTCCAAAGCAGACATCTATTCGATTCTAAATTATTCACGGTAATGGATAATGATTGGCCAAAAGATGCTGATAATCCAAATTGAGAGGGAAAAATCGAAAAAAAAATCTATTTTGGTTTTGGAATATATGTTTTTCAGCACATTTGCCTTCTCAATTATTCGTAGCATGAGCTAATATTTGTGTTCATGTTCAATCTCTAAGTACACAGAAACTGGCCTGTTAGGAAGGCGTTCTAAAGATGCCAGCTCACTAGTGAAGTTAGAACAGACTGCTATTCAGCTGTGTACACGAGGAACAGCCAATTTCTTTTATCTTGCAGCTCTGCTCAGTCTTCAAAATATCAATAGACTAGTACAGCAGGTTAGTAAACGGAAAAGACCTGCTTGAAAACAATGAGAGCAAAGAACATAATTAATTCCTCATTGTTTACCTAGAGTGTGTTCATTTGTAAACTATGTACGGCCAACATTTAACTACAAGTCTGACTTTCCATCCCTTCAGGAACAGAATCTCATTTATTAAGAAACACATTTTCTAAATGTCTTTTTAGTTATGCAATAGAGAAGAAATTAAAATAGAAATAAGCTATTCTTTTGGATTCATCTCACCACTATTACTTCTTATTTTGCTTTTCCACCTCTGAAACAGGTTTTGAGAGACAAAGGGATCCTGCCTTCTGAAAGACCTCCTAAGTATATAGTAGGAAAAGCCAAAGACGGACAAATTACCAGCTTCTAGTTTCCTAAATAAAACATCTTCTGTAGTACTCACAAAAGATAAGGAAAGAAAATGCCAAAGTTGAGTTAGCTTTGCAGTCATGAAAAATTCCCTAAGAAGTTTTGTATGTGTGTGTGTTTGGTGGGGGATAACCTCTTAGATCAAATCTTAGATCAAATTTCACCAGTCCACTTCTTTCAATTTCCCCATTTTTACATGTGCCTTGCGCTCAAAAAAGACACCTAGGTTAGATAGACACTCTATCACCAGAGAAGAGAGACAGACTCTGAGGGCTGGTCCTTGCGAGCCGACAGGCTAAAAATACGCCGGCCCAGTAAACAAATCCCATTCCATCTCGACAGGAGCCACACCGTTAACCTAGTAATTATGAGAAGAGTGAGATCACGCAGCCCCCGGCTTACTCATCATCAGCTTCTAAAGTTTCCATCGGCTCAGAGCAACTTTTCTTTTTTTCCAAAGTCCATAAGCCTGCCCTAGAATTTCTACACCTACACTTACACAGTCTCTCTCTCTCTCTCTCTCTCTCTCTCTCTCTCTCTCTCTCTCTCTCTCTCTCTCTCCTCCCTTCCCTCCGTCCCTCCCCCCTCCCCTCACCCTTCCTCCATCACTGGTCGCACCTCCTTTTGGCTATCGAGAAGGAGCACAAACTTGTCTTTTCATTTTGCTTTTATAATGACTTCAAAAGAACTTTATCCCACTGGGTTGTGGGGGCCGTCGGCGGCATCTTGACCCTCCTAAGACTCCGCCATCCCTCCCCCCAAAGCCTAGCGGACAAGAGGGGACCATCCAAACTGCCCAGCACAGCTCGGGAGAGGACAGGAACCGCCGGGCAGGGCTGGGAGCGCGGGACGCAGGTGAAAAGACTGGCGTGAAGAGGGAAGGTGGGGACCAAGCAGGGAACGGCGAGGCGAGGCGAGGTGAGGCGAGGCGAGGCAAGGAGCGGGTGCTCAAGGGAGATGGCTTCAGGTGAAGTCTGGTCAGAAAGAGGGAGCAGTGGAGCTCCGAGGCGCAGAGTTTGGGACGCTGGAGAGGCGGGAGAGGCGGGGGAAGACGGGGAGGGTTGTCAGGGCTGGGGGCTCCGTTACCCTCGCGACTCTCAGGGCAAGGCTCTAGGCCGGGGCGGAGCGCGGGGCCCGGCCGCCTCTCCTCATTCCTCGGCAGTGACCCCGGGGTCCGAGCGGCCCCTCCCCCGACGACGATGGAGGCGGAGGCGGACACTGCGACCGCGACTGTTGCTCTCCACAGGAACTGGAGCCGGAGCCAAGACTGGACTGACCGAGGCTGGCCTCTCCCCAGTGGCTTTCCGCCGGCTCCACACCGGGTCGCCACTCCGACTCCAGCGGCTGGTTCAGGATCGGTGGCTCTCGGCCGTCCGGCCGGAAACAAGAGCCCGTTTCCGGCCGGAGCGGGTTGGCGGTGACACCCTAGCCGCCCCCGGGCCTCCTCCCGCCCGGCGCGGCCGGCCCCGCCCCGTCCCGCCCCACCCCGCCCCGCAGCAGCCCCGCCCTCAGGGCCGCTCTGGGGCCGCGGCCAGTTTGGCGCTTGCCCGGCGCGTGACCCCGCGCGTTCTTGGCTCGCAAGCCAGAGCCCCCGGGCTGAAGCAGTTTTGAGCCGGGAGCTGGGAGCCCGGCGAGGACTCTTAGGACTTTGGGGTCGCCTCAGTTGGCGCCGGCCCTTTGGGAAGAAATAGAAACGGGCGGCGTAGTTCTCGAAAGGTGAGAAGGATGAAAATATTTGAGAAGAGGGCTGAAATTCTAGTTACTCCAAGCAGTCCTTCTGGACCGACCAGAGGAAAATAAACAGCGCTTCTTACAAACCAGCCCCGCCCAGTTATGCCTTCCCCTTATTCCTTCACTCTTAACGTGAGCGTACCCTTTGCTATACACTATTTACTTGCATAACAATGACTCCCTAATGACACCTTGGCCGCAGACCTTGCGCTGTCGGTAAAAGTTATATAGTACTTTTGATGGTTAATGTGTTTTTACAACATTACAGCATAATTCGACACCACAATTTATTGAAGCCCTACTATGTAAAGGCACTGCACTCCGCAATACTGGAAATAGAAAAGTCAAAGGATACCAATTCCAACGATCAACGATCTTACAATTTAGTATTAATAAAATGCATTAACGTACTTTATGCAAGGCAAAACAAACATGTGCCATGTAGGTTACAGTGAGCTGTGCCCAGAGAGGGCATAGACAAGCCGTTTCAATCTTCCGTGTCTGTAAAAGAATATGGACTACTTCCAGAAGAACCACTTGACTGCAAACACAAAATGGGGCCAGCCTCTGCTACACTCTAACCAAAAGAATCCTAGATTTTAGTTCAGACACTTAACATCGTGGTGCCCAGTGTACATATTCAAAGCAGGGTTTATTGTCAAAATTATGTTCTTTGAGCTTATGTGACAACACATCTTACAGTCAGCTTTTCATTTTCCTCACTCCCCTCTGCGGCTTTTGGTTTCTAAAGGGGAGGGAGGGATGGAGCACCGAGTCATCCAGACTAGCAAACTGACACCTGAAACATGAGACCTGCTGGACACTCTGTCTCTTGAAGGATCCCTTTAAGTTTAGAGTTGAAGGTTTAGGGCTGGACCTAGAGTCATGTGTACATACCTCAGCCAAGCAGAGCAAGGTGCCTTGCATGGAACATACTAGAACTTACGATGCAACTTAACAAGCAGAGACGTTAGGGCCAGAGCTTAAAAGATTCAGGGACTGCAGACTGTGGCCACAGCTTAGTGACAAATTTGAAAAGAGCAGGATGAGATCTGGTCACTTCTGTTGATTCTAATTGAATTCCGTAGATCCTACTAGACCTTGACAGCTAAGTCTGAGGCAGAAAGGCAGAACTATGCAAAACTGAAGGCTGTTTTCACCAAGGTATCCAGGACCTACTGGTGCTCATCTCTTAACTATGTCTCTTCTGCTCACCACTCTCACTGACTCTCTGGGACCAGGTCTGGAGCCCAAAGGTTCTCTCCACTTTGAGTACAAGGCACACTTTTCTTTTGGCAGTGACCACAAAAAGTGGTCCTGATTCAAAAGCTGAGCCAAGTTGCTGGTCAATGTCTTGTAAGTGACCACACACTGTAGGCCTGCCTGGAAATTTAGGGATCAGGAAGTGGTGGGGTTGCTGGTGCTTTGTTTCTTACCCTGACCGTCCATCAGTCATTGTTGTTTGTGCAATTGCTCAATGGGCTGCTTGTCTTTGGCCAGCTCTGTCTGTGTGGGTAGCAGTGTGGTCAGCTGGGCTGGAAGCCAGGCCACCTGGGTTCTGGTCCCAGCTCAGCCAGCCCATAATCCATTAAGTGACTCCCTTCCCATTCCTATGCTGTCAGTTTCTTTGCCTATAAACTATAAAGTAGGAGCCCTGCTCTTGTGGTGTGCAGCCCTTCTGACTGTCACTGTGTCCGATGCTCAGAAGCGATCATAGTGAACGGTCACAGCAGCCTGAGGACAGCTGAGACCTTTTTTCCCTCCTGGGTAGAATAGTAAGGAAACGATGGAAAGGCATCAAAGAAAACCCCTCCAGTGTACACAAGCCCACGCCCCTCGTCTGCTACTCCCTTCAATGTTTTTTCCACCCTAACAACTGTCTGTTTCCTTGTCTTAGTGATTCCAAGCTTCTAGAAGCTCCCGGGGCTTGAACTTGCATTTCAGCAGAGCGCCTCAAAGGAGACCTGGCATCTGGCTGGCGGGTATGGTGCAGGGGAAATAGTCAGAGAAAGCTGCTTTGCAGCTAACCAGGAAGAAAAAGGAGAAATTATTTGCATTTATATGTTTTTGTGGTAGAAAAGAAAACCAACCCAAATAACTTCCTCTCTACTACCATAACTATAATTTAGACCAATGGTTCTAGGAGTTTTTTAATACTATGTACTGTACATGCTTAGTAATGTTAGGCTAATTCAGAATTCTTGGTGCTGAAGACAATATAAATATATCAGTTTATATATAATATACATGTATTTATATATTGGTTTTTCAAGACAGGGTTTCTCTTTGTAACAGTCCTGACGGTCCTGGAACTTACTTTGTAGACCAGGCTGCCTGCTTACTCCACCTGCCTCTGCCTCCCAAGTGCTAGGATTAAAGGTCTGTGCCACCACTGCCCGGCCAAAATATATATCTTTAAGAAAAATATCCAGGACTTTTTCTAAGTTAAATCCATTCCTGCCCTCTCACCCAGAAATTTTACTCCTGGATATTTACCTACTAGAAAAGAAAATATTTGTCTACAAAGAGCTTATGTATGAATGTTCATAATGGCTTCATTTTTAATAGCCACCCAATGGAAACCTTTCAAATAACCATGATTTAAGAAATGGACATCTAGACTCACCCAGCAATACCACTTTTGGATATATATCCAAAAGATGCTCAATTGTACCACAAGGACATGTGCTCAACTATGGTCACAGCAGCAATGTTTGTCATAGCCAGAACCTGGAAACAACCTAAATACCCCTCGACCAAATAATGGATAAGGAAAATGTGATACATTTACACAATGGAGTACTACACAGCAGAAAAAAATAACGACATCTTGAAATTTGCAGGCAAATGGATGGAGCTAGAAAATATTATATTGAGTGAGGTAACCCAGACACAGAAAGACAATTATCATATGTACTCACTCATAAGTGGTGTTTAAACATAAAGCAAAGAAAAACAGCCTACAAACCACAGTCCCAGAGAACCTAGACAACAAAAAGGACCCTAAGAGAGACATACATAGATCTAATCTACATGGGAAGTAGAAAGAGACAAGATCTCCTAAGTAAATTGGGAGCATGGGAACCATGGGAGAGGGTTGAAGGGGAGGGGAGAAGAAGGGAGGGGAGCAGAGAAAAATGTAGAGCTCAATAAAATCAATTAAAAAAGTGGACATATATATTGTCTACTACAGAATTTTTTAAAAATATATAAACTGCCTT
This sequence comes from Ondatra zibethicus, assembly GCA_004026605.1. Lineage (NCBI taxonomy): Eukaryota > Metazoa > Chordata > Mammalia > Rodentia > Cricetidae > Ondatra > Ondatra zibethicus. The sequence goes on along the minus strand of PVIU01015408.1, from coordinate 39,090 downwards.
TAAGCACAATAATATCAATTAAACTCAAAATCATCTTGTTTCAAGATTTATCTTACTTTATGCATTTGAATATGCCTGCATGTATGCATGTACACCATGTTTGTACAATGCTCACGGAGGCCAGAAGAGGATGTCAGATCCCCTGAAGCTGGAGTTACAGATGGTTGTGAGATACCTAGTGCTAGGAACTGAACCTGGATCCCCTGCAAGTGCTATTAGCCACTGATTCTTCTCTCCAGCCCTTCAAAAGCTTTTGACTATTGGTGTTTGCTCAATTGTAGAGCCCTCGTCTAGGATCCACAAGGCCCCAGGTTTGAAACCCAGCACCGCAAGAGGGCATACACACACACACACACACACACACACACACACACACACACACACACAATTTGTTGAGGGAAAAATTCATTTATATAAAACTCGAATTTTAGGACAGGCAGATATACACAATAGTAGGTATCAGCCAAGGCCAAGGAAAAGAAAATTAAATACAGAGAGACACAAGAGGATCTTCTAAAGTGATAGAATATTCTGTTCGCACTAAAAGTAGCTGTTACACGTCTGTCACCTGCGTTTTTGTCTTAATTTTAAGTTATTACTTTACATATTTGTGTATATTCCCTGCATGGATATCCATGCACCATGCGCCTGTTTCCCATGGAGGCCAGATGAGGGTATTATGTCCCCTAGAACAGGAGTTAAAAATGGTTGTGGGCCACCCTAGATGCTGGCAACTGAACTGAACCTGGGTGCTCTGGAAGAGCAACCTGTGCTCTAAGTGCTGAGCCGTTGCTCCAGCCCTGTCTGTGTCACATTGTACACTTGAGATTTGCTGGAGGTGGATTTCGTTACTATAAAAAAAAGGGGGGGACCTCTAGGCTCCTTCGTGATGCTGAAATGGGCTATAACTTTTCAGCATCAGTGAGCCACCTGATCTGCGCTTTACCCATCAGATTCTAAAGCTCCATGAGGTAAACACACCATTTTTAAGTATAATAACAATGACAATATTTGGCCTATGCTAGTCATTCATTCAATATTAGTTTAATTGGTAACAAATTGGCCATTGTGAACCATTGCTTTGGCAACTTGTCACTATAAAAGTGTAACAGGAGCCAGGAACTATGGTTCATGACTAAATCCCAGTACATAGGAGGCCAAGGATGTCAAGTTCAAGGCCAGTCTGAACTACAAAGCAAGACCCTCCCTGTTGTCGTCCTCATCGTCATCATCATCATAAAATATTATTGTTTGTTTTTACTCCCAGACCTCTGTCTGCTTCCATTCTATCTGCTAGATTCTATCTCCTAATGTACGCCAATGACTTCTTTTCACCAAAGCGGTCCAGACATACGGCAAGATAGTTATTCTTGGTTGTCAATTCGATACATGTGGGGGAGAGGGAACCTCACATGAGGATCTATCTCCACCAGATCATGTCTTTGGAGTCAATGTTTTGTTTGCTTGTTACTGCTGATTGATGGAGGAGGACCAAGCCCACTGTAGGTAGGCCATCCCTGTGCGGGTGGGCCTGGATTGTATAAGGAGGTTAACTGAGCAGAAACAGAGAGCAAGCCAGTAAGCAGCATTTCTCTGCATCAGTTCCTGCCTCCAGGTTCTGCTTGAGTTCCTGCCCCGACTTCTCTGAGAATAGGCTATATAGTCTATAAACTAAAATAAACTCTTTTTTTTCCAAGTTTTTTTCGGTCATGGTGTTTCTCATGGCAACAAAAAGCAAACTAGAACTCTTAACCAATGTCAATCTCCTTCCTCTTTGCTTATAAAGCCTTGGTTTTACATTCAATAGCAAACCTTCTCTGTTTGGCTCAGAGGAGGCTGGTTCCAGGGAGGTGGGCGGGGGAAACACTGGTGAAACACAGATGATCATCAAATTCCATTACCCCTTTCTTCAGCTTTGTTTAGACAGATGGTAGAATTCAGACCAATATGAAATGCAAAGAAATATGCCGGAAGCTTTGGGGGGGGCCATGGGGGTTGTCTTCGTTCTTACAAAGAAACAAGAAGAAAAAACAAAGTGTATTTTCCTGTTGTTTGAATGTTGATTTTGAACTGTTATGCTGGCTGGAAGACAAGTTGATATCCAGAAGATAGCAAATGAAAAACAATTAAAAGAATCTGGACCCTTGGTAAATGACTGAGCTAACCAATACTGGCATGGCCCCACTGAAAGTTCTTGTTACATAAGCTAATACATCTTACTTGCTGTTTAAGCCATTTGAATGAAACTTTCTATGACTTGTAGCCAAAGCATCTCAACAAATCAGATGGCATTAGTTCCCTGGTATTATAAAGAAATGCAAACTTCCTTAGTTTCCTTTATAAGCTCCTATCAGCCTGACCTTAGTCTGGTTCTAGCTCCCGAATAGGGAGCTTATTATTTCCTACCTCTCCCTCTGTGTTCTGCTGTCTTTTGCCACCCATGGTGTGCTAGTGAATATTAACAACTGCCTTTCCAGAGGGGAAAGGGCTACGGTTGGTAGCGCTGGTCAGTTCCCATGGTGCACTTATGCACTGATGATTTCCTATTATAATGAGATTTGCTAAATAAAGAGTTGGGAAAAGAGACAGCTTGATGTGACCTTAGCCCAACACTGTAACTCGCAACTTTCTCCTCTAGCAGTATGGTTCTCTCTCTATGTAGAGCTCAAGGTAAACTCTATCACTCCCTTTAAAAACCTTTATGTAATGCTCCAAATTATAAATGTCTTCACTGATCAATTGGAGTTTACAATCGCCTTGAATTGCTCATTTCCACAAAGGTTTGTTCATAGCTGACCGCTTAATTGACCTTTTAAAAAAAGGAATAAAATACAAAAAGAAGCGTTTGCCAGTGAAGCAATGAGTGGCACTAGATTACCTTTGTGTGCTTCTCAAGACTTCCTAGGATTAGGCATTAGGGGATCTCTAAGAACATCTCCGCCCTGCCAGGGCCCAAGATGAACTGGGGGTACTTTATTGCAAATAAGACTCAAGTTAGCTGCCAGCTGCTGCTCCTACAATCCCTGGGTGAGCTGTGATAGGACATTAACTGACGAGCCCTTGGCAGAGTTGGGTGTGTTCTTATCCTGGGCCTGACAAATCCCCTGAGGATATTAGAATGGCTTCTTAAGGCCAGAAGAGGCCAACAGGTTGGTAGAGAAGGGAAGCCAGTTCCTTAGGCTGTGAGGAGAGTAAGTGCTGCCTTACCTGATTGGAATGCCAACCAGGTGGGTCATCTCCAGCTCCACCTGGCAGGTGACACACCCCCCAGGCTTGGAGGAAACAATTAAGTCCGCTAACACATTAGCCAAGACAATGAGGAGAGCCTGGGAATGGAATGACTGACAGCCCCCTGACTAGGTCAGCACTGGGAAGCAAGCCAAATTCAAGCACAGTAGGGGTGTAGAGGGCAGATGAGGACACCAAGCTCTGATCACTGCTTCCAGGTGCTTGCTTGAGCCTCCTATTCCTGTTCCTTTTTCCCTTTTAAACATCACTAGTGGTTGATGTTAAACCACTTCACCCTAAGAATGTGTTCCCAAATTGTAAATAGGTCCTTGTTTTCTGCACAGGAACTGTATCTAGGTGGCACCTACTGGACTTTCCTGGGGACACGATGGTGGCTTTCCAGATTATGTGCTGAAGCATCATGGCTAGTCTCAAACTGCGGGTGGTCTGTGGAGGAGCCTGCACACCATCACCAACACTCAGAAGAAAGAAATGGGAGCTGCTTGTCAGTTGGAAAAAGAGAAAAAGATAAGGATCTGAACATGAGAAATATTATTTAGGTAACATTCCTAGTTTAAGAAGAATTAAAATTCTCAGGTCAGAAGAAACTAATGGAATAAAACCACCAGCTAGAGGAGGCACCACAGGTAGGAGGACCAGGGATGGATAAGATCTGAGGACAGTTGGATGGGAAAGCAGTGACCATTGGGGGGGGGGGGCCGCACAGACGGACGGACGGACGGACAGACGACTGACCGAAGGAGGCGCCAACTGCTAGTCAGGCATGCCAGCCTTACACCTGTGGGATCACTACCCCAAAGACTGTCCCCCTCCTCTTCCCTGGGCCACAGGTAGCCCAAGAGCAGCACTTCTACTTTTACTGCCAATAAATGATGCTGAACCAAGCATCAGCCTATTTACCCCTTTGTCTAGACCCTCTACATGAACGATAAGTACTCAACAAAATGCAGATTAATGCAGTATATTTGATTGTTGCTGCCATTCCCCATGTCTACCATGTGTACGACAGGCAAAGATTCAATCACTACTCTCACAGAACTTTCATGACCAACCCAGGAATTGGAAGTAAAATTCTTTTCTGCTTGACATATGTCCTTCATCTCATCTGGGTGCAGGGGAATGAACCGCCAATTGGTGTGGATTGTATGGGCATACTGCATCCTGTGACTGTAGATGCTTGTTCTGCCTCTGCTGCCCACCCAGTCCCATGTACTTGACTTCCCGCTTCCCAGGAGACGTTCCACTTGGTCCCAAGTCTTTTTCCTCTCTTTATACAGATAACTGGTACCTGCTGTATGCCCTCAAGCCTTAAACCGCTTCTAATACTTAGCAAGAGAATACAGCGGCTAACCTTAAGTGATATAAGCCTAGCACGTTGACTTTGCTCTAGTCTGCTGCTCCTGTAGGGTCCCCAAAACTAGCCATATTCACATCTACACTGCACACAGTTGGTACCCATGTTCCTGCTTTAGATTAGCATTCTGTTTTCAGTGTTTGAATCTATTTTCAGTGCCTCTGCCCTGAACCCTAGCATCTCTGCCCTCCTCACGATTCTCAGTGTCACATCCTAGCTCACGACCTCCCACCTTCCTAATGGGCCTCTTGCTCTGAGATGGTCTTTTCTCATCTGGTCATATCATTCCTATGCTCAAAAGCCTTCAATTGTCCTAAAAGGGACAATTATCTCCTGCCAATAATAACAGTAATATCATTATCTCTGTTATAGTTATTATGATTGACATTATCCATCTCAGGAATGAAACGAATTCAGGGGACTGATAGATTGTCTTGGAATCTCCATGTAACTGGGATATTTAAAATCAAAGTCACCAGGCATTGCATTTTAGGCTTGTAATCTAAATCTTCAGGAGGCTAAGACAGAAGGATTCAAATTGGAGACCAGGTCGAGCAGTGGTGGCACACGCCTTTAATCCCAGCACTCGGGAGGCAGAGGCAGGCGGATCTCTGTGAGTTCGAGGCCAGCCTGGTCTACAAGAGCTAGCTCCAGGACAGGCTCCAAAGCTACAGAGAAACCCTATCTCGAAAAACAAAAAAAAAACAAAAACAAAAAAAATCAAATCAAATTGGAGACCAGCATAGGTTACAATGTGTGGTAGAACAAACAAAAGCAACATCAATACTGACCCATGAGGAAGAAGGCATGATCCATATAGACAAAAAAAAAAATGACTCTTAACACTGCCTCCTTTAGGTGAAAGAACTGGAAGAAAATGGTGGCCATTGGCAAGCCTCTACTGGTTCTCTGGTTCTTCTCATTACCTAGCAAGACTTAATAAATAATCCCTGACTATCATAGCAAAGCACATTAAAAAAATGGGAGCCACATGGAAAGATGAGGAGCCTTTAAAGGAAGAGAATGGGTCAAAAAATGGCAATATGAGGTGTCACCATTACCTTCCAAACCTCGAGCGGAGCTAGCACATACACGCAAACATCTTCTGTGAAGCGGTGTCCCCTCTTAGTGCAATCTGGTGCACATGAGGACAACATATTAGCAGCAGTAGAGCCCACTCATGAGGCTAGTCAGGAACAGAGCAAATGCACAGCTCACCCTCAGTGCCAGGATCCCTGGAGATGGGACAGTCCTGTCTCAGACAAGGTAGCAGGTTTAAGGCAACTTTCTCTGCATCTTAAAACATTTAGTACCTTCACAGGAATGGGCTCCAACAAGGTGAGGAGTGGGGATTTCTTTGTTTTGCTCATGTGTCCTGGGAAAATCATGGGAGCCCTTGAGGTGTCCATTTCCCACCATTTGCCTAGAAAACTAACCCTTACCTAGAGGCATGTCGTCATTCACTTCCCATTTCGATGCTCTTGCCAGAGGCCTGGTCGGTCTTGGGGTTTCTGCTCCTCACCAACTGTGTTCAGTAAGCTGGGTTTCTTCCTTCTCAGTGCAAATGCTCCTCAAAGTCGGGTTCCTCTGTCCACAGAGTGGAATTTGGGTGAACCCTCTGAACAGCCTTGTTCTCACTGAAGCAAAACACCTGTCTGTCCCCAGCCTCCCCACTCTTTACTGACGGGCCTCCCGTGAGTACACTTTGCTAATAAGATTCCACATAATTAGTAGAAGTAATTGGATCCAAAGAAGTAATGGGAGACACAATCATGGTGTCCTATTTATTAAAACTAGTATCTCAGCAGGACAACGGGTGGCCTTCCTGAGGTCTGAGGGAAAACAGAAAAAGGCAAAGGATAAAGGCAGACTAGTAGTAGACTTAGGCTAAAAGCCTGAGTCCCAGGTGACAAACCAGGGCTCACCGAGGTCCTCCAGGAAGGTCTTCCCTGCCCTGAGCCCCACACTTGAAAAGCTCTCATTCTGAGCCTTTCCCAGCTCCACACTTTCCCATCGATGAGGAAGCTCGAGACTGAGGGCCCAGGAGTCTGGAGACCCCAACCCTAAGACCAAAGCCCGCTTGGAGAACCTTTACAAGCCTGGTCCCTAGGCCCGTACTGCCAGGGATGAGCTCACACTGGTGAGAAGGTTGTGCCTGCGCTGGTGAGATGGTGTGCCCACACTGGTGAGATGGTGTGCTCGCGCTGGTGAGGTGGTGTGCCCACGCTGGTGAGGTGGTGTGCTCGCACTGGTGAGGTGGTGTGCCTGCACTGGTGAGGTGGTGTGCTCGTGCTGGTGAGGTGGTGTGCTCGCGCTGGTGAGATGGTGTGCTCATGCTGGTGAGATGGTGTGCCCACCCTGCTGCATTCTGGGGGTCTGGTAATTCTACTTTACAAGTTGTTATGGAGAAATATTTGTCACGGTAAGAGGACAGAACATACTCCATCTAAATAAACATACTAATTTTGGGTATAACTTTCAAATATTTAAATAAATAATGTATGGGCCTCTACTCTTGTCCCAAGACTCACAAAAGTTGAGAGTAGACTTATTTAAAACAAAAAAAGTGCTTAGGATTAGATAACTACATATATAACAGTACAATGTTACCCTACAATTAAAAGTTTTTCAAAACTTAAATATTTATTTAAGTTTATTGATTTATCTTAAAATTTTTCTTGAAGTAGACCCTATCACAGCTGTGTATAAAATTACACATTCCCCCAAAAGTTTTGCTGTAACTAAAAATTGTAAACAAATAATTGTGGGCACTTGCTGCTTTCCTGGTTCCCAAACAAAAGTTTAGATCCTACCCCACCACATCCTCACCTCTGCCTCCCTAGGCCTCCCTAGTACATCGTGATCCATGCTGAGACAACCTGCCCTGTCTCTGCTCTGCTTGTCCTCTCTCTCCTTCTTGGCAACTTATACTACCCAGACTAAAGCAAAAAATTGCATATATATGTGCATATATATATATATATAGTGTGTATATTTGTATGTGTGCCTACATGTTCACATGTGAGTGCATATTTGTGAACACCAGAGGTCTATGTTGTGTCTTTCTCTCCACATTATTTCTTTTACATTTATTTGTTGTGTGTGTACACATGTACCACAACATGTAGAAATCAGAGACAATCGGGGCTGGAGAGATGGCTCAGAGGTTAAAAGCACTGACTGCTCTTCCAGAGGTCCTGAGTTCAATTCCCAGCAACTACCTGGTGTCTCACAGCCATCTATAATGAGATCTGGTGCCCTCTTCTGGCATGCAAGCATACATGGAAGGAATGTTGTATAGATAATAAATAAATAAATCTTTAAAAAAAGAGAGAGAGAGAAAGAAATCAGAGACAATCTCCTTCTACTCTGTGGATTTCAGGAATCAGGCCCATGTCTTCAGGCTTAGCAGCAAGCATCTTTACCTGCTGGCCTGTTTACCTTAATTTTTGAAACAACGGCTTACTCTGAGTTGGGAGATCACAGGTATGGTTAGACTACCTGCACAGCAAGCCCCAAGCACCTTCCAGTTTCCACCATCTGTATACCACAAGAGGTATACAATGCCCAGTTTTGACAAGAGTGTTGGGAATCTGAATTCAGGCCTTCATATTTACACAGCAAAGACTTCCCAACTGAACCATCTCCAGTCCCCAAAAGCAATGTATTTCTAAGTATATAGTTTGAAAGATTTTTCTGTCATTGGGGGATAACTCTAATAGCAAACTTTTTTCCTATCTCTCAAAATAAATAAATAAAAACAAAGGTTTTTTTCTCCCCTTGTGGAGAGCTACATACCCTCTCTGTAGGGACATGATCTGTTTGCTGTTAGTTCCTCAGCTGTCACCCATGACAAATACCCTACCATCTCTTGCCTCGGGTGTGAGCACACAATTCATGGACTCCAGAGTGTGAAGCCCAGCTATGTGAAAACTCCCTAGAAAAGACAGCAGACTTGTGAGCACAGACACCGGAGGCAAAGACATCTCAGTGCCCTGTTTCTAAACGATGTTCTGCAAACTGCTGGCTGCTCATGGGAGTTTACCCTCTGGGCAAAGCACCCTCATTTCATTAAGCTAAAGAGACACATAGCTGGGCAGTGGTGGTGCACACCTTTAGTCCCAGCACGTGGGAAATACAAGCAGGTGGATCTCTGTGAGTTCGAGGCCAGTCAGCCTGGTCTACAAGAGCTAGTTCCAGGACAGGCTCCAAAGCAGCACAGAGAAACCCTGTCTCGAAAAACCAAAAAAAAAGAAAGAAAGAAAGAAAGAAAAAAAAAAAAAAAAGAAAAGAAAAGAGTCCAAAGAGTCTCTGCCTAGCAGCACCAAACAGATTTAGCATCCACGATGACACTATTGTTTGCCAACACTGTAACAAGAAGTTGATCACAATTAGATGCTGACTGGCAGTGGAGAACAGGGTACTAGACAAGTAGAGAATCCCTTTGACCTGGTAAACTTTCTGCAAGCAGACTCAAGAAGTCATCATTTCAAATGCACAGAGGCACAAGTGTGGACACTTAGTCCCTAGACCAAGTCAAACGGCTGTTATCAAAAGGATGGAAGATAGCCAGCACTGGTAGGCGTATGGATGCTGCTGGCAGGGTGTAAATTAGTATGGCCACTTTGGAAAACAATATGCAACTTTCTCAAAAACCTAAAATTAGAATCACCATATAATCAGCAATCCTATTGTGTGTATATCCAAAAAAATAAATCAGTACATCAAATAGATGATTATTTTAGCACTGTTCCCAAAGTCACAGTATAGAAACAACTTAAACATCCTTCAATGTATGAAATGCTTTGAAAAATATGGGTTATATACATAGTGAAATACTATATAACCTTTCTCTATTCTTAGTTCTTGGGGGAGACTCAGAGCCCATGATGCTAGGCAAGTGTTCCACTGCTGAGCTATGTCTCCAGCCCTTACAGCCTTTTCTTTGTTTAGGGTGTTAGGTATTTTGGTTTGGTTGGTTTTTGGTTTGGCTTGGTTTAGTTTTATTTGGAGGTTATTTGTTTGTTTTAAAGATTTGTATATTTTCTTCTCCTGTATGTGGGTGATTTTTGCCTACATGTATGTCTGTACACAATATGCACGCAGTGTCCCTGGAGCCCAGACCCTCTGAAACTGGAGCTGCAGATGGTCACCGCCATGTTGGTGCTGGAAACCAAATTCAGAGCCTCTGCAAGGGCAGCAAGTGCTCTTAACCACTGAGCCAGCTCTCCAGACCATTTGCTTGTTTTTGTTTGCCTTGAGGAAGAATCTCAGGATATAGCTAAATGTGACCTCTAGCTCAGTTCTCCTGCCTTGGATTCCTGAGTGCTAGGATTCCTGGTATATGCTGTGTTGAACTCTGTACAGCATTTACAATTCTTTAATTTAATTATTTTTAACAATACAGATTCTACCGGGCGGTGGTGGCGCACGCCTTTAATCCCAGCACTCGGGAGGCAGAGGCAGGCGGATCTCTGTGAGTTCGAGACCATCCTGGTCTACAAGAGCTAGTTCCAAGACAGGCTCCAAAGCCACAAAGAAACCCTGTCTCGAAAAACCAAAAAAAAAAAAATACAGATTCTGCCTTTATGTAAAACTTATATACAACCTTTCCAAAGGAGGGTATTCTGTCGCTTGATGCATGGATGCAGCTGTTTCACGTTGTGCTGAGAGAAATGTGAAATAAGTCGGATACAGAAAGACAACAATGTATGACCTCACTCTACAGTCTGGAAAGGCCAAATTCATGGTAACCGAGACAAGAGTAGCAACTTGGTGAGAAGGGGAGAAGTGTCTACTCCACGGGGCAGATGAGTTCCAGAGATCGGCACAGCACAGTGACCATGCTTGATGTTCCTATACATCATTGCTCAGAGAACAGATGCTGCACATCCTTGCCACAAAACTGTGGTAAAAAGATGAGATTGTGTTATCAGTTTGATTCATCTTTCTACAGTGAGCACAAATATCAAAATATCTCTTGGTCCCCATACATATATATAAACACTATCTGTCAACTAAAAATATTTAAAAGTGTAGTGATCTAATGGTGACATCAAAACTTCTTGTTTCCCCTTCTACGTGTTAGTGAGTGGTGGCAGGATTTAACTACTTCAGTAGAGCTGGCTTTTATTCCCTCCTCTCTGTGATGCTGCAGCTTGTGGTGATGCTAAAACTGGATAGACAGCTATTTCACTGGAAATAAGCCTTCCCTCCCATGAGTCAAGCCTAGCCCCTGCTTCTCCTTTACGAGATCCTGTGCTCTATCACACATGACAAACTCCAAGTCTTCTCCAATTGAGCCATTTCAATTTTTTCCCCCTGAGATCAGAAATAAAATAAATAAACAAACAAACAAAAAAAACCGCAGCAACCATTTTTCCCGGCAGGAGTGTGACCCTGTTTACTGCCTATTCTTTCTGGGGAATAAAGGATGCCACAGGCTTATGAGGGGACATTATCGCTGATAGGAAGAACAGTAAAGAGGATAAAGGGTTTAGGGATGAGGTGATAAAGGCTGGGAACAGATGGTGTGCAGAAGAATGCTGAACAAGGGTGAACACTGTTACTCTGGACTCAGCCCTCAGTGTTCTCAAGGACTACAGAAATTATTCTTGACATTTTTTAAAGCTGAGCTTAAGATATGTGACAAAAATTATAAACACAAACATAGAGGTTAGAGAGCAAAAACCTCACTGAAACAACCGCATGGGAATAGAGACTGGAGAGGGGCTCAGTGGCTAAGAACACTTGTTGCTCTTGCAAAAGACTGGAATTCAATTACCAGCTCCCATGTGGCAACTTAAAATGATCTAGAAAGCCCAGCGCCCTCTTCTGGCCTCTGTGGACACTGCAGACTCATGGTTGGTGCAGTTACACACATGCAGACACTCACACATACATGTAAAAATATAAATAAATAAAACTTCAAACAGAAATAAGCATCAACAGCTACTAGTTGTGTATTAACAGAGTATGCTACAGGCTGTATGAAAAGAAGGATGGACGACCTTTCTTCCACTTGATCTCCTTGACAGCTCTTCTTTAAACCTGAATCTTTAGAAGTTGTGTAACCCCCACAACCTGGTCTTAGCTGAATTAAAAAAGCTAAACATGCCAGTTGTGGTAGCACATGCCGGTAGGATTTGCTGAAGGAGGCAGAGGCAGGAGGATCATGAGTTCGAGGCCAGCCTGGGCTACACATTTTAAGAAAAGAAAGCCGGGATGGTGGCACACACCTTTAATCCCACACTCAGGAGGCAGAGACAGGCAGATCTCTGTGAGTTCGAGGCTAGCCTGGTCTACAAGAGCTAGTTCCAGGGCAGGTTCCAAAGCTACAGAGAAACCCTGTCTCAAAAAACCAAAAAAAAAAACAAAAAACAAAAAACAAAAACAAAAAAAACCCACAAAAACCAACAACCAAGGGGGGAAAAAAAAGGCTAAACACAGGACAGATCTCAGGAAAGACTGTCACCGAGGATTCCAGTGTTCCCAGGATCTCCTGCAGCCTTCACCACGTCTTTCTCTTTCTGTCATCATGGTCTTTAGGGCTTGAGTTCCTCACACGAATAAAGTCATACAGTGTTTGCCTTTTTTTGTGACTGTATTGTTTCCCTCATCATAATGTCCCTCAGGTGTATCAACCAGGGGCATGTTGTTGTCCTCCCTCTTTTAGGCCAAGTGACAACAACAATAATAATTGGTGGCATGGAGATGCTTATCCATTCTTGGCCAGTGCACACCAGGGACCTCTACTGTTTTATGACTTAAGGTTACACATCCATCACCTCTGGCACTGGCTATTCTGTAATAACAGTAGAAAAATGGTTGCATCGATGGTAAGCTAGAGAGCTCAGCTTTGTTCTGAGCCTCAGGAAGATATGGACAGAGGACTGAGGAGAACACGCAGCTGTAAAGTGCTTACTGCAGGAACACGAGGACCCAAGTTCGCTTCCACAGAGAAAGGCTGGGTGTGGGAACTTTCACTTGAAATCCTGGAGTTGGGGAGGCAGAGATAGGGAGAGATCTAGGGCTCATGCCCAGTTAGCGTAGATGAATCATCAAACTCCAAACCAATGGGAGCTCCTATCTCAAAAACATGGCTGGAGCCAAGGCTCAACATTTGATGCTCATGAAGAAGACCCAGGTTCAAGTCCCAGCACCCATAAGACAACTTATGACTCTGTAATTCCAGTTCCAGAGATTCCGATGCCCTCTTCTGACTGTCGCTGGCACCAGGCATGCACACGGTGCGCATACATACATGCAGGCAAAACACTCAGCACACACAAAATAATATATAAATAAACTTTTTTCGAGACAGAGTTTCTCTGTAACTTTGGAGCCTGTCCTGGAACTTGCTGTAGTAGACCAGGCTGGCCTTGAACTCACAGAGATCTGCCTGCCTCTGCCTCCTGAGTGCTGGGATTAAAGGCATGTGGCACCACCTCCTGTCAAATAAACATTTTTTTAAAGAAACACTTTTAAACATAAGATACCCCCTACAAAACATACAAACAGCAACAACAACAAAAGTCACAAACAAGATAGACAGACGTTCTTAGGGACAACACTTTGAAGTAGACCTCTGTCCTATATACACATACAAATACACACAGGCAAAGATGTCAGAAAGAATATATTTGCTTATGCAGATGATCAGATCATTATTATTAGTTTAAAAAGACTTTTAATGGGCTTGGGTTGTATCATGGGTAAAACGCTTACGTGACATGCACAAGACCCTGGGTTCCGTGCTCAGCAACAACCACCACCACCATAAAAGAAGACAAAGAAGAGTAGGAGGAGGATGTGATGGAGGAGAAGGAAGAAAAAGAGGAGGAAGTAGGGAAAAGGAGAACTCCCAGTGATAAAAACTACAGCAGCCAGCTTGGTGCATTAAAGCAGAATCATCCATGCAAAAGCTATTTAACCCATTGCCCAGGGTCTGACACCAGCAGGTTGCTGTGTGCAGGAACTCCGTTGCTTCAGGACATTTTAGATATGAACTCCAGTAGAACAAGAATGAACTGCCTGCAAAGTCCAGGAGAAGTCCCGAAGTCTACCTCAGAGCTCTAGGAGCTCCCATCTGCAACTGCCTCCATTACGTCATTCACTTTCTCAGGTTCCATAGCCCTCAGGACAGACAACTGTGGTAGCTTCCTCCTGGTCTCCCTTCTTCCATGCAAAGAGAACAATCAGAAAGACTTAGGTGACTCAGCCCTGGTCACGTTGCAGGAAAACTGCACGGGGTCTCAAAAGCCTAGATTTTGTTCAGCTCATTATCATCTCTGAAATCTTAAAATCCCGAGAGCCATAACCAGTAACTATCTCCTACAACTGTATTGGTCTTAATGCTCACATTCTCCACATCTATCTTTTAGCATCAGACCCCACAGTCAAACTGTTTGTGCATCGATTTCCTCTTCAGGGGCACTTACAAGGGTCTGCTCACTGACCAGTGTCCTCGATTTATCCATTTTGGCAGTTAAGTGGTAATGCCTCATGTCAGCTTTCCCAGAGAAACCTAGTAGTATTTGTTGAAGTTGATCCTGTGGGTGGAGCATGCAACCAGCATCACCCAGCCTTCTGGATGCAACCAATGTTCACCAATGCTGCCCTGGTCGTAGCTTATGTGGCCCCAAAGTTTCTGGATCTTCTTCAGTTTGGTTGGCACGAGAGTCACCTAAAGCAAAGAGTGGTTTCCTGCTCACAGTAGTTGCTGTATAGCAGAACATTTTGGGGCAAGTGAGATAGCTTAGGGGGTAAATGTATGTCTCACCAAACATGGTGACCTGGTGACCTCCCTACCCGTATGGCAGAAAAAGAGAACTGACTCCTGTAAGCTGCCCTTTGACTACTCAAACACCACACACACACACACACACACACACACACACACACACACACACACACATCAATCCAATGTAATAAAAAAATTTTGGTCCCACATTCAGACACATACTGATAATAAGTATATTCAGGGAACACTAAATATACTTAGTGGCAGAGAAGGAGGGGAGAAGGGGAGAGAGAAAACATGAAGGGTGAGAGGGGAAAGTGGTAGCAGGTAGGGGGAGAATTGAAGGAACAGGAATGGGGAGTAGATTTGAGCCAACCATATTATGTATAAGTATGAATAGTAAAGACAAAAATTTAATTTTTGGATGGGGCTGGTGAGATGGCTCAGCGGTTAAGAGCACTGACTGCTCTTCCAGAGTTCCTGAGTTCAATTCCCAGTAACCACATGGTGGCTCACAGCCATCTGTAATGAGATCTGGTGTCCCCTTCTGGTGTGCAGGTGTACATGGAAGGAATGTTGTATACATAATAAATAAATAAAAAATTTTTTAAAATTTAATTTTTGGTATGTCATCCTACTCTGATTGGCTTCAATTATTTGCTCATTCGTTTTCTTTTCATGTAGACCATGCTATTTTCTTTTTTATTATTTATTTATTTTTAATTTTATGTGCATTGGTGTTTTGCCTGCGTATATGTCTGTGTGAGGGTGTCAGATATTGGAGCTACAGACAGTTGTGAGCCACCATGTGGGTGCTGGGAATGGAACCTGGGTCCTCTGGAGGAGCAGCCAGGGCTCTCAACCGCTCTTGCTGCTCGTTACGTCATTTTCAAAGAGACGTTTTTGTTTCCGGTGTGTACACTCTTTATGTCGTCACATTGACTCCCAAGTGTTGGGTTCGAAGGCATGTGACCCCACATCCAGCATTGTGCTTGTTTTTGAGGCAGGATCTTGGGTTGCTTAGGCCTTCAACTTACTACTTCGTGGGTTCTGACCCTGAACTCCGGATCCTGAGTCTCCTGCGTTCACCTGCAGAGGGCACAAGTGCTCACGGAAAGCACTGGAAAAACCCGGATGCTATTCAACAGGGCTGTCTCCTCAACGGAGGTGGATGCCTGTTTGCCACCTAGAGGACTGGGAGTGGACGCTGTTAATGACCTGGTGACCTTAATATAGTCATATCTTAAGCTTTATTGTGCACGTGGAATTGGGATTACTGTTACTGTAGTTAAATATATCTAAAATAAACTGCCCAGTGTCAGACTCCAGAAGTTTGAACCGACACCAGCTAACTAAGTCATGTCACACTGAGCCTCCTTCTTGCCTCGTGTGGTTTGTTTCCCCTGCCAGTCATGATGCTTGCAGGGACCCCCACACTCACCTCCTCAGTTCTGGAATTACAGGCATGGTCCATCACAGCCAGATTCAAACCTGTTTTAACGCCTCTGTTTAGATGATTGTGTATCTTTCCTCCTCTACTATATAAAGGATCTAGTGAATTTTATTTATAGTCTAAGATTAATATTAAAACATTTCTAAAAACAGAGAATGAATCCTACTTGGTCACAATGGGTCACTCTTTCACTGCACTGCTGGTTTACGTGCTAGTAATATTTAAGACTTGGTGTTTGCATTCATAAGAAAGATCTGTCATATTCTTTTAGGGTGCTGTTTTTGAGTAACCTGGCTTCATCTGGTTATAAACTGACCCGGAGAGTTATTTTCCTTTTCTGGACTAAGTCCTAATTATTTTGTTGTCTTGATTTTTAGAATACAAACTGTCTGAAGGTAGGGGCTGTGTCTGCCTCATCATTTGATCTTCTCGGTATCTGTAAGGATACAGGATACCCTGGAGGCGATGGCCATGCCTGTACTCTCAGCAGTCAGAGGCATTATCACCAGGCAGAGGCCATGTTGGTATACACTGAGGATTTCAGGGCAGCCAGGGCAACGTAGTGAGACTCTGACTCATCACACCTCCTACCCCACCCCTCCACCAATTAGAAAAACAAGCTCTGGCTACTTCAACCTTTCAAAGCTTTTTATCAGTAATTATTATATTTCTTTATTGTCTCCCTTATTAAATTATTGTATGCTTTACTGGGCCAGGGGGAATCCAAGGGATAGTTATTAAATAAACTAAAGAAAATTCCAATTGACTTGAAAGAGCAATGTGCCACCCTATTTTAGGTGAATGGGGCCAGGCCCACTCCAGACTTTTCTCAGTGACAGCCCCGACACTGTGCTCATTAACTTACGCTTGCTGATTCTGTGGGCCCACAGGCCTGGATACTCCTGTCCGTCTCCCTCTACCTCCATAAAACTCACCTGTCCTATTTTTCATCCCTCCGGGGCCTAAGCTTTCAGCCAGAAAATCATACAAACTAATTCTCATTAACAGAGAACAGCAATTAGAGGAGCCCAAAGCAGCACACGCACAGACAATAAATGTGGATTTTTAAACAAAATATTGTGCTTTGCCTGATCATAAGAGACATGCTTATCACAGAAAAACGAAGCACCAGAATCCACAAGAAGAGTAAAAGGCACACACAAACCCCAGCTGGGCCATGAATCATGACATTTTTGTTTTAACATGGCAAAGCAGTCCAGAGCTAGTCCCTACCTCCTACACCCGAGGCCCACCTCGTCACTTCTTAGTCATTTGGCCTTAGGGGAGTTATTTAATTTCTCTGTCTTGGCTCTACCACTGGAGAAACAAGGACAGTATGATACCTATTAGTTCTATATAGATTTAATTAGTGTACACGCTCAAAGCAATCCTTGACTGTGGTGAAGTTTCTGTATTTTCTATTATTATTTTAACAAATAGACTTCCAAATAGTTAAGACAGACTGATCAATAGACAGAAAATGGTTATACCTAGAAACATACTTTTAAAACTTATTGCAAACGGTACTAGAGAAATAATATTATATCATATATATGTATATATGCATATATACATACATAAATATCTATTTCAATTTCTAGATATAAAAAGGACTCCTTTTGGGGGCTGGAGAAATGGTTCAGCAGTTGAGAGCACTGGTTTCTCGTCTTCCTCTTCCAGAGGACTGGGGTTTGATTCCTGGCACCCACGTGCTAGCTCATGACAGCCTGTAAATCTAGTTCCAGGGCATTTAATACTCTCTTCTGGCCTCCACAGGCACCAGGCACACACATGTGCACAGACATATATGCAAGTAAAACACTCACACACATAAAATAATAATAAAAAAAAGCACTGGGATAATTCTGTCCCTACACTTTCTTTTCTCTGTGCGCTGATATGGAGCCCAGGGCCCTAAGCACACTAGGCAAGGGCTCCACCCCCGACCAGGGTCCCCAGGTACTACTTCTAGTTTTCTTACTTGCTCTTGTCACTTAAAAATGCACCATAAGCATCCTTCCGCGTTTTATCTTCAACAGTACCCGTGTAAGCAAAATTCTAACTGCAACTTTTCTTGGCATCGCATTGTCTATTAGAATTTCAATTTTAATACCTTCAGTGGGGGAGGAATGTAAACTCTCCAGCCAATCACAGTCCCCCACTCCCCAGTACCATCATTTAGTGTATTTGATAATCACCCAAAGGTCTCTTTACACTCAAACATGATTGTTTTTTTTGAGACAGGGTTTCTCTGTGTAGCCATGGCTGTCCTGGAATTCACTTTGTAGACCAGGCTGGCCTCGAACTCACAAAGATCTGCCTGCCTCTGCCTCCCGAGTGCTGGGATTAAAGGCGTGTGCCACCACTGCCCGGCCTCAAACATGATTTTTAATCATTGTGTATTACTTCCTTTATCATGACCATTCCCTCCTGTCTTCTTTCTCTCTTTTTCTCCCCCTCTTCGTTCCCCTCCCCCCATAGATTCATGTGTTGCTGGGAATCAGCCCAGAGCCTTTACCACACCAGGTGAGTGATCTGCCCCTCAACTGTTAATGTGCATCCCTACTCCTTTTCCTTTCCTTTTATAAGATTTATTTTTAATTGTATGTATGCCTCTGTGTCTACATGTGAGCATATGTACACGAATGCAGGTACCCTGAGAGGCCAAAAGAGTGCACTGGATCCTCTGGGGCTGGAGTTACTGGCAGGTGTGAGCCACCCAATCTGGGTGCTGGAAACCAAACGCTGGTCACTTGAAAGACCAATACCTGCATTTAACTGCTGAGCCAACTCCCCACACCTCTACCACCCCCAGCTCTTATTCTCAGCCACTCTCTATTGTTGGACATTTAAGTGATCTAATTCACTATCATGCATGGAAGAACATTCTTTTTTAAAATGTTATTTTGTGTGTATGTGTGTTTTGCCTATATGTATATATGTATGTACACCACATGCTATGTGGCTGGTGCCCAAGGAGTCCAGAAGAGGCCATCAAATATCCTGTAACTAAAGTTACAGATGGTTTTGAGTTGCCTTATGGGTACCCAAAATTGAACCCAGGTCCTCTCCAAGAGCAGTTAGTGCTCTTACCACTGAGTCTTCTCTGCAGCCCAGAATCTTAAGCCTGTTCTTCAGTGACATCCAGGATTATCCAAGTATCTATCTCCATGACGCAAACATACTGTTGATAGTGACTAGTTAAGATACTGAATATCTTTAGTCTCTGCTAACCTCTGCCATTAAAATACTAATTGCCATTGTAGTTATACCAGTAGGTATCATCTGCAGCTCGCTGCACCCTCAGCGTCCCTCATAAGATCAACATTACTGTCAGTATTAGACTGGACAAAGCCGACGATCAGATGCATTCAAGACGTTTGTGGAAAGTTGGATACGGCAGCACGTCTCATCTCAGCACTTGAGGAGGCAGAGAGAGATAGGAAGATTGTGATGTCAAGGCTGGCCCAGGAAAAATGATGAGACTTGATCAAAGGAAGAAAGGAAGGGAAGAAGAGGGGATGGGAGGGAGAGAGAGAGAGAAGAGGGAAGAAGAGGAAAATATTGTGTGAAGATATATAACCATAAGCAAAAAAGCCAAAATTCAAGCCCAGGCTTGAAATCTAAAAGCACAATACTAGGTACCTCTAATTCTCTTTTGTTTGACATTTTCATTTTGTGTTTTGGTTTTTCAAGATTTCTAAATAATTTTATGAGTGTGGATATTTTGCCTGAATGTATGTGTATGCGCATCACGTGTGTGCTTGGTAGTCAAGGAGCCGGAAAGGGGCTTTAATCCCCTGGTACTGGAACTGCAGACAGTTGTGAGCTGCCTTGTGGGTGCTGGGAAACCAACTGGGACCCTCTGCAAGAGCAGCAGAGGTTTTTAACTGCTGGGCCGTCTCTCCAGTGTTTATTTAGTTAGCACTTCAGTTTCTCAAAAGGCCTCCATATAGACTAGGTTAGCCCCCTGACAAGTCTGTGGGTATAGTGAAGAAGTACTGTAACCAATTCATAGATTAGGCCTCTGCAGCAAAGCTCCCAGAGAATGTGGAAATTCCAAAGACCGAACCCAAGAGCCCACTGCATTCTACTAAGGTCAGAACCAGTAACCTACCGGCCGTTAGAACGTAAAATCGCTCCGCTAAGCACTTTGAGCTAGATGTAGATGACAGTACTATAGATTTTCTGCTCGCTTAGGCTTTTTGGCTGGAGCAGGAATGCCAATCACAGCTGTGATGGCCACTCTGGCCGGCTCCAGCACACCCTCATTCAGCAAGCTTGGCCTTTTTCTGCTGTCGCTCCCAGCTGACAGAGCTACTTTAAAAAAGGAAATCATTTCTGCAAACCCATTTGAAGGCTCATGCCTCTCTGGCTGTTGGCAGATAGGACTCTGTCAGAATAATCTAGAAATCTTTCCCAGTGCTAAAATAGAAGTGCCGAGTTTTTAGTTGCTTTTTGAGTTGTTGTTCTAGTAGCTAAATTAAGCCAAAAATATGAATATATTAATGGGCCTTGATTTGTCCAAAATAATACACTTTGGATATCACAGTTTTTATTTTATAATTAGCAATGGATTTTTAAAAAAAATGTCAGTGCATTTTGTAACAGTAAAATTCATTGCATAAATAATTTGAGTGGCTTTCTTCATAAATTATACTCTTGACAGTCTCCTAGTACTTAAAGATTTTCTAATGAGCAACATAAACTGAGCATAAGGAGGGAGTGGACAGCCAGAATGAGTCTAAGGGACAGGGAGGGAATGCAAGATAGGGGTGTGGGTGGCATGAATACCCCAGCGAAATAAGGACATTTAGAACACTTAATAGCTGCTAGCATAGAATTGTCTCTTGAAAAGAGAAAAGCAGTATGACACCCATGCTGCGTGCTCAGCATCATCTCCATGGGCCTCCTGTAGGTTTCCATCCTTCTTTTAATTTGTTTTGAGTGCATGTATGTTTGCCTGCAAGTATGCATGTGTGATGCATCGCTTGGCACCCAGAGAGGCCTGAGGAGGCTGTCAGATCCCCTGGAACTGGAATCATAGACGGTTGTGTGCTATCATGTGGGTGCTAGGAACCAAACATGGTCCCCTAGAAGGGCAGCCAGTGTTCTTGACCACTGAGCTCTCTCTCCAGCCCCCAAGAATCTGTTTTCCTTTATTATTTTTACTTATTTATTTATTTTGGTTTTTTGAGACAGGGTTTCTCAGTAGCTATGATGCTAGTCCTGGAACTCGCTCTGTAGACCTGGCTGGCCTCAAACTCACAGAGATCCACCTGCCTCTGCCTCCCGAGTGCTGGGATTAAAGGTGTGTGCCACCACTGCCTGACCAAGAATCTCTATTTTAACAGAGGCTACCTCACCATTCAGATTCAAGCCTCATTATACTGTTTTTTTTAAATTAAGAAGACACAAAAGATTAAAATGAAGAAAGTTCACTAATTATGAGAATGAGACAGTCATTACCATCCAGACAGGACAGTTGTAACATCATTTCTCTTTTTTCATTTTTTATTGTTTTTATTGCACTATACATTTTTCTGTGCTCCCCTTCCTCCCCTCTCCCCTTCTAACCTCTCCCATGACCCCCATGCTCCCAATTTTTACCCAGGAGATCTTGTGTTTTTCTACTTCCCATGTACATTAGATCCATGTATGTCTGTTTTAGGGTCCTCTTTGTTATCTAGGTTCGCTGGGATTGTGGGTTGTAGGCTGGTTTCTTTGCTTTATGTCTAAAAGCCACTTATGAGTGAGTACATATTATGTTTGTATTTCTGGGTCTGGGTTACCTCACTCAATATGATGTTTTCTAGATCCATCCATTTGCCTGCAAATTTCAAGATGTCATTATTTTTTACCGCTGAGTAATACTCTATTTCCATTGTGTAAATGAACCACATTTTCTTTATCCGTTCTTTGGTTGAGGGGCATCTAGGTTGTTTCCAGGTTCTGGCTATGACAGATAATGTTGATTTTAACATGGCTGAGCACATGTCCTTGTGGTATGAAATATTGTTCTTCTCTTACTGGTGTAGTAAGAAGGAGCAGGCCACGTCCTGCCACCTGGCTCCCAGCAGCCCAGCTAGCTTAACCCCCAAAATAACCACACAGAAATTGTATTAATTAAATTACTGCTTGGCCCATAAACTCTAGCCTCTTATTGGTTAACTCTCACATCTTGATTCAACCCATTTCTAATAATCTGTATGTCACCATGAGGTCGTGGCTTACCGGGAAAGATTCAGCATGTCTGACCTGGCAACTTCATGGTGACTCTCTGTCTCTGCCTTCTTCCTCCCAGCATTCAGTTCTGTCTCCCCGCCTATTTTAAATTCTGCCCTATCAAAAGGCCAAGGTAGTTTCTTTATTCAACCAATGAAAGCAACACATAGAAAGAAGGACCTCCTACACCATACTGGGACTGAAATGGCCTCTGCTTTGTTCCCTTCCCCCAGCCTCCACAGCTCCTCTGGCCAGCAGCAGGTACAGCAGGTACTCTTGTCTTAGCCTGGCCTTCTAATGTTCTAAAATCAAATATGATGTTTACATTTTTAATAAATAGAGCTGGGGGCTGGAGAGATGGCTCAGAGGTTAAGAGCACTGATTGTTCTTCCAGAGGTTCTGAGTTCAATTCCCAGCAACCACATGGTGGCTCACAACCATCTGTAATGAAATCTGGTGCCCTCTTCTGGCCTGCAGGCATACATGCAGATAGAACACTGTAAACAAAATAAATAAATAAATCTTTTAAAAAATAATAATAATAAATAGGGCTAGAGAGCTGGATCAAAGGTTATTCTTCCAGCGGGCCTAAATTCGCTTCCCAGCACCTACCTCAAGTAGGTCACGACTGCCTGTAACTCCAGTTCCTGGAGATCCATCGGCCTCTTCTGGCCTCTAAGGGTACCTGCACACACACACACACACACACACACACACAATTGAAACAAAATTTAAAGGAAAGTTGTGATGTTTTTGTATTTGTGTTTGGTTTGTTTGTTGTTGTTTGTTTCATTGTTTCTGTTTTGAAACTGGAGGATCTCACTATGTAGCCCTGGTTGTCCTGGAAGTCCCTATATACACCAGGCTGACCTCAAACTCACAGAGATCCTCCTGCCTCTGCCTCCCAAATGCTGGGATTGAAGGCATATGCCACCACACCTGGCTTTTAAGAAAAGTTTTTAATAAATGGCTTTCAGAAAATTAAGGAAACATCCTTATTCTGCTACAATAGCTTTTATTGGGATAGAAGTTAAATTTCATCTTTTTTAAAAATTGTCTGTTGTAAGGAGGCTGCTAGTTAGTTCCTGGTCACTTAACCCTGAAATAATCACACAGAAACTGTATTAATTAAAACACTGCTTGGCCAATTAGCTGTAGCTTCTTATTTGCTAACTCTTACATCTTAATTTAACCCATCTCCATTAATCTGTGCATCACCACGAAGTTGTGGCCTACCAGCAAAGTTTCAGAGCATCTGTCTCAGGGGGGGGGGGGGAGGAGGCTCCACGGCTTTTCTCTTACTCCACCCTTCTTTCTCCCAGGATTCAGTTGTTTTCCCTGCCTACCTAAGTTTTGCCCTGCTATAGGTCCAAAACAGTTTCTTTATTCATTAATGATAATCACAGCATACAGAGGGAAAATCTCACATTACCTCCAATTTGTGTTTAAATAAAAAGTAAGGTTTTAACTTTAACATAGTAAAATTACATATACCAAAACAGGTATCAAGCAAGAATTACAGTTACAATATTTATATTTACTTTATCTTTTATCATAACTAAGGAAAACTATAACTATAAATTCTTCAACTCCATCAAAGACTCCAGAAGGATATAATATTACCTAAGTAAACAATAAGTTTATTGTAAGCAACTTCCAAAACTCTAGAATTGAAAAAGACATCTTGCTGCCTAGATAGTCACCCAAAGTTCTTCTGTACCATTGGGGCATTCATCTTCAGCCTACAGGCCCATAGTATCCAGCAGACTTTTCCATGAAGCAGGAAATTTCAAAGACAGTTCCGCCTATATTGGCAGTTTGTCAGTCACTTTCTTCTGTGTCCTGCAGAACATCTGACAGACTCTTTCATGTAGCAGGAACCCTGAAGGATCATCTCGCCTTTAGGCAAGTTCAGCAGTCATTTATCTTTGGGTCCTGCATGTCCAGTTCATCAAACAGTCCAGGCAAGAGCAGTTTCTTGCCCAAATGGCTAACCAACTCCATAAGGAGGCTCTTTGGTGCCCATCTTCTTCTTGAAGTAGATTGGTGCTGCCAGGAGCAGATGTGTCTCACTGTCATGAAAAGTCCTAACTTTTTTTAAAGCAAGTTTATATATGTCTGTGTGTGTGTGTGTTTTAAAGATTTATTTATTAATTATGTATACAACATTCCTTCCATGTGTGCCTGCAGCCCAGAAGAGAGCACCAGATCTCATTATAGATGGCTGTGAGTCACCATGTGGTTGCTGGAATTGAACTCAGGACCTCTGGAAGAGCAGCCAGTACTCTTAACCACTGAGCCATCTCTCCAGCCCAAAAGTCCTAACTTCTTAAAACATTTTAAATGCCATATTCTTAAGGTCTCTGGAAGATTTGAAGGATACTTATCTAACTGAATTATATATCTAGAAAACCAAACTAATGACTACACATTTGACTATTATAGATGATTATCTATTAACTTATATTTCTTAATTATACATTACATTATTAAATGAGCTGCATAAATACAATACCTTAATCAAGAGCAGAAAATATATATATATATATAACAAGGTTGATCTTAAATTTGTTCAATAGTGCAAGATCCAACCCAATGCAAAGTATCCATCTCTATAGTAAATCCATATCATATCCCCCTTTAAATGTAAAGAAATATTTATAGACAATATTTGGGAATATGGGTGTAGTTCTTCTCCAAACTCCTTCCTGCTGTTTATTGGGCAAAGTAATTCTTTGAGGGGTGTTCAAGGCAACCTTTCAGGGGATCTTGGTCCATCAAACCATATTAGCCTGGAATGAATCCATAGGTTCTTATCCTCTGTAGAAACAAAAGAATAACCTCTTTTCCAAAGCTACATATTCTTAGACTCAAATTTTGAATTCAAGACACCTTTAAAATATATATGATGGCTTAGCTTAGCAGTCCCCAGAATCAAATGTCTCTCTGCAGTCAAAAAAAATTAAAAGATAACACAATAATATACACAATCCAGACTCTGGCCATATTTATGTGGTTTATTTTTACTCTATTACTTTTTATATGAGTTTACTATTTATTATCTTTGCTCCTTTAATCTATGACTGTCTGTATTCTTTCTCTTTAAAGACTTTGTTTTATTTTTTAAAAAACCATTTTTTTACAACTCTCTGTACTCTTTTTTTCCTCGCCTTACAATATGTTCTTGGTTTTCTCTGTCTCTCTCTCTTTTTCTCAGTTTAGTGAACATAATCCCTAATTTCAACTACATTTAACCTTCCTGGTATTATTCCTGCTTAACTAACTAAACATGCATTAGTTCAACAAACATGCATGTACCATCATCTACATCTTTCTTGAGAGCTGCCATGTATTAGGGAGCTGGCAGTGGTTCCAAAGGTAAGCTTTGGTCTTCTGTTCTTCCATTCATCGCAGAATATTTACCTTCATAACTGAGGCTGACTTGTTTTTCTCTCCGTGCTATGTTTGCTTTCTTTTCAATGTTAGTATAACTATAAATAAAGAGAGCGTTCAATTACTTTCTATGCTATAAACATATACACATAACAAATGATTTTATCTTTTTTGTTTTCCTTTTTGAGTCTCATGTAACCCAGGCCAGTCTCTGCACATCGTAAAGTCAGCTATAGCCTTGAACTTCTGACTCTCCTGCCTCCACCTCCTCAGGGCTAGAATTGGAGGTGTGACATCACATCTGTTTTATATAAGTACTCCATTAAGTGTGTGGTGTCCCCAGAGAAATTTGTCTTTTCTTTAGAGGTTTTCTTTTTTCTTTTTTTTTTAAATATTTATTTATTTATTATGTATACAATATTCTGTCAGTAGTATGTCCGCACGCCAGAAGAGGGCACCAAACCTCATTACAGATGGTTGTGAGCCACCATGTGGTTGCCGAGAATTGAACTCAGGACCTTTGGAAGAGCAGGCAGTGCTCATAACCACTGAGCCATCTCTCCAGCCCCTTCCTTAGAGGTTTTCTATAATGTATCCATAAAATCACTTAGACCTTGGAACCCTTCTTTTCCTTACTTTAATATTGTTTTTGTCATCAGTAGCAGTGAAAGTTTAGCTCTGTGTCATGTCATGCTCCTATAATCCCAGTACTTGTGGGTAGGGTCAGGAGGATCAGAGATTCCAGGTCATCTACAACTACAAAGTAAGTTTGAGGCCAGTCTGGGCCAAATGTCTTTTTTTTTAATATTTATTTATTTATTAAGTATACAATATTCTGTCTGCGTGTATGCCTGCAGGCCAAAAGAGGGCACCAGATCTCATTACAGATGGTTGTGAGCCACCATGTGGTTGCCGGGAATTGAACTCAGGACCTTTGGAAGAGCAGGCAATTCTCTTAACCACTGAGCCATCTCTCCAGCCCCAAATGTCTTTTAAAAGCTTTTAAGCATGACCTGGCAATGGTGGTGCATGCCCTTAATCCCAGCATGCAGGAGGCAGAGGCAGGTGGATCTCTCTGAGTTCAAGGCCAGCCTGATCTACAGAGCAAGTTCCAGGACAGGCTCCAAAGCTACAGAGAAACCCTGTATTGAAGAACAAAACAAAAAGCAGTTTTTAAGTAGGGGCTGGAGAGATAGTATGGCAGTTTCTTACTGTTCTTGGAAAAAACCTGAGTTTGGTTCCCAGCACCATGTCTCAGGGCTCACAGGTATCTGTAACTTCAGCTCTGGACAAACCAATGTGTGTGTGCGCACACACGCGCGCGCACACACACACACACACACACACACACAGAGTTGAAAATAAAATCCTTAGAAAAGATGAGTGTGGTTTAAAAAATACTGCCACCAAATTTGCCATCTTTGTTTGAAGCAGGATCCTGAGATTGAACCCCGCAGCTTGTGCAGGTGACACACTCACTCTGCCAGTGACTTCAGCCCAGGCCCTTAGTCAGCTTTCGGTGCACAGCACACTATCATTCTCTATATCCATATTGTTGTCATCTTTATTTTAATAATATATATATATTCAGCTGCTTCAATAATCATTGGATCATTAGATTCTCTACCACTTTTTCAGTTTGGTTTGTATTCCTCTCTGTAAATTCCTGTTTCAGCTAGATTTTAAATGTATATGGTAGTAAAGCACACATGTGCACGCACACACACACACACATACACTTCCCGGGTTTGGGAAGTGGGTTTTTGTTTTGTTTTATTTTTTTGAGACTAGATCTGATTTATAACCAAGACTGGCCTCAAACTGAAGCTCCTCCTTCCGGCACCCGCCCCCCCGGCCCTGAAATTATAAGGCTATGTCACCCTCTCTTTTTCAGGGAGTTTGGCAGGTTTTTGTTTTTGTTTGTTGCTTGGTTTTGTTTGTTTGCTTGATTGATTATTTTTGCCTAGCTTATTGGATTTAATATCTGCCTTATTGATTTTTCTTTTTTTTTTTTACAATTGATTTATTTTTATTTCTTGTGCATTGATGTTTGCCTGCATGTATGTCTGTGTGAGGGTGTCAGGTCTCCTGGAACTGGAACTACAGAGTTGTGAGCTGCCACCTGGGTGCTGGGAATTTAACCTGGGTCCTCTGGAAGAGCAGTCAATGCCTTAGCCGCTGAGCCATCTCTCCAGCCCCTTCTTGGTTTCTTTCCTTTTTTTTATTTTAAATTATTTATTATGTATACAGTATTCTGCCTGCATGTACACCCGCAGACCAGGAGAGGGCATCAGATCTCACTACAGCTGGTTGTGAGCCACCATGTGGTTGCTGGGAATTGAACTCAGGACCTTCGGAAGAACAGTCAGTGATCTTAACCTCTGAGCTATCTCTCCAGCCCAGACTTATTGATTTTTCAACCTTTCACGTTCCTGAGTGCATCTCTACAGTTGCGCAGCTTTTTATTTAGTTACCATTTTTTTTATTTATTTACCATTTGTCACACTTATTTATTGTGAGGTGAAGGGGTACAGACATGCCACTGCAAGCTTGTTGAGGTCAGAGGGCAACTTTTAGGAGTTAGTTCTCTCCTTCCACTAGGTGGGTTCCAGGCATCAAACCCAGGTGGTCAGGCTTGGTGACAAGCACCTGTACCTGCAGAACCATCTAACTGGTCCTTGTTTTGTTTGTAAATGCCACTTTTTTGTTTTTGTTTTCCAAGACAGGGTTTCTCTGTAGCTTTGGAGCCTGTCCTGGGACTAGCTCTTGTAGACCAGGCTGGCCTCGAACTCACAGAGATCCGCCTGCCTCTGCCTCCTGAGTGCTGGGATTAAAGGCGTGCGCCACCACTGTCTGGCTATGCCACTTTTTTTTTTAATATTTATTTATTTATTATGTATACAATATTCTGTCTGTGTGCAGGCCAGAAGAGGGCATCAGACCTCATTACAGATGGTTGTGAGCCACCATGTGGTTGCTGGGAATTGAACTCAGGACCTTTGGAAGAGCAGGCAATTCTCTTAACCACTGAGCCGTCTCTTCAGCCCACTATGCCACTTTCTATATGCTGAAAGGTTCTGCTTTGGTATGTCCTCATTGTTGTCTTCAGTTTTAATTTTCAGCCAGCCTTTAACCTAAGGAGCTCTATTTCCTCTTGCAGCTGTTGGGGCTCTCTGCATCCCCACCCTCTTCCCTCACACCCATCTTCAAGCAGACACTCTCAAGCCTGCCTGCATCTCCTGAGCTGAGGCTCAGCATGCCTGCCCAATTGCTGATCCCTGGATACTCATTTCACACTGCCCTGCCTTGTAAAGGTCATTTTACACATTTGCCCTTCCTGTTCAGTTGATGCCTTAAAAGACATTTGGAGACCTGTTATCCTGGTATTTTGAAACAATAGTTTTCCAAGGGAGGTCCAGTGACCTCTGCAATGGCACCACCGGTGGTATTAATTAAAAGTCCTGCTTCCTGAGAACCATCTGAAAATCTATTATGCTAGAAAATCTAGGAGCAGAGGCCAGGGACATCTATTTTTAACAAGCACCCCCAAGATAAGTTCATTATAGTACTATGCAATAACAGCTCTGCTAAATGACATACTGATAAGCTTCAGTTAGGTTCAGAGGAAGCCAAGTGCATTGAAAGGGCATAGACTCGTGTAACAAACCCTGGATGGATTTGTCTGGCTTGAGCATGCGTCAGTATCGTGCATGTTGTCATTGTTTCCTTGTTAGTCATCCGCCACATTCTTCTTGCCCCTTCTCCCACAGTGATCCCTGAGCCTTAAGAGGAGGGCTGTGACACACATATCCCATTTAGGGCTGAGCATTCAGCAGTTTCTTATGATCATGCAGCCAAGAGTGTACAGGCAGCACAAGTTGGACTTAATGAGTTCCTTGAATGAATGAATGTGAGAGAGGGAGAAGAAAAGGAAGAAAAGGAGGAGTAGGAGGAGGAAAGGAAAGAAAAAGGACACAAAATTGGGTAAGAAGGGAAGGGGTGGCCCTGGGAGGAGCTGGGGAAAGGATCGTCATTATCAAAATGTTCTACAAAATTCTCAAAGAATTATTTTTTTTAATATTAAAGAAAAAGAATTCTGTATTGGGGTGAAGGTGTAGTTCAATAATAAAACTTGTGGGTTTTTTAAGATTTATTTTTGTTGCCTGGCGGTAGTGGCGCACACCTTTAATCCCAGCACTCGGGAGGCAGAGGCAGGTGGATCTCTGTGAGTTCGAGGCCAGCCTGGTCTACAAGAGCTAGTTCCAGGACTGACTCCAAAGCTGCAGAGAAACCGTGTCTCAAAAAAAAAAAAGATTTATTTTTGTTTTATTTATGTGCATGAGTGTTTTGCCTACATTTAATGTATATACATTGCATGTGAGTTTGGTGCCTGTGGGAGCCAGTAAAGGGCGTCAGAACCCCTGGGACTAGAGTTATGGAGGCTGTGAGCTGCCAGATGTGTGCTAGGAATCAAAACCTGGTCCTCTGTGTGAGCAGTCAGTGTTCTTAACCACTGAGCCCTCTCTCCAGTGCAGAATTTTGCTTTATATGCTTGAGTTCCTGGGTCCAATTCCTAGTGAGTGTCTACACAAGCTGAGAAAGAGGACTTAGTGGGCAGAACATGAAGGAACTACTCTTGTAAAAACATTCTTCCAATTTAGTCAGTAAAGTTTTTTTTTTTTTTTTTTTTTTTTTTGGTTTTTTCGAGATAGGGTTTCTCTGTAGCTTTGGAGCCTGTCCTGGAACTAGCTCTTGTAGACCAGGCTGGCCTCGAACTCACAAAGATCCGCCTGCCTCTGCCTCCCGAGTGCTGGGATTAAAGGCGTATGCCACCACCGCCCAGCAAAAATGTGTAGCCTAGGCTGGCCTCGAACTCGTGATCCTCCTGCCTCTGCCTCCTTCAGCAAATCCTACCAGCGTGCGCCACCACAACCAGCAGTAAAGTTCTTAAATGGTGTGGTCAAAGGGTTAAAAACCTAGAGATTAACTTTGACTCTAAAGTAAAAAATCAATTTCCAACAACTAGGTCTTCCAAATCAGAACAAGCTTCCTGTCAATCACTGAATTCAGCACTATCCCGACACAGCCCAGCAGATGCTGGGTGATTTTCACCACATGTGTTGAAGGGATGCACATATGCTAGACAGACCTGATATTACTCTCTAACCTCAGCACTCTTAAAATGTTCTCCTTTTAGACACATGAGCTTAGGGACAGCTATGAATATTATTACTACTAGGATTCAGATATATAACTCATGATTTAACAAAATGGATACAAAAATTGGTCTGAGTAAATCACTCATATGTTTTCAAGCTTAAGAGCTATTGAAGTTTTTTGAGCTAATGTTTCTGCATCTAGATGGCTTACTCTCTAAGAGCTGAAAATACAGAAGTCTTACCAAAGTCAGGTTTGCAATGACAAAAATAACCTTATCCATTGCTTATTTGAAGTTCAAGGACACGTGGGCAGGGAAAATGACAACGACACAATATATGTCTTCTAAAATATACTCCATATGCTTCTTTTCACAAGGGGGAAAATGAGTTTAAAATATGAAGCAGAGGTAAGCTAGTCATGAGGCAGGCCTGTAATCCCAGCACTGGGCAGGGACAGAGGCAGGAGGATTGCTAACACGCTCACAGCCTTGACAGAAACCTACAGAACTGTGAGTCAACATCACCCTTTCTCATTTTTAAGTTGATCCTCTCAGACTTTTGTTACATAAATAAAAAAGCTGATTAATGCAAAATCAAGTATTACCAGGTTCAGATTTCAAACCCCATTTTTAAAAGAGTTAACATTTATTTGTCCTTAAACTAAAATTTTTTTAAAAATAAGGCTTTTCTTTATTTCCTTTATTCTTTATGGTTTTATTTAACCTTATTTTATGTGCATTGGTGTGAAGGTGTCAGATCCCCTGCAACTGGATCTTCAGACAGCTGTGAGCTGCCATGTGGGTGCTGGGAATTGAACCCGGGTCCTCTGGAAGAGCAGGCAGTGCTCTTAACCACTGAGCCATCTCTCCAGCCCCTTAAACTAAAATTTTAAGCTCGGCCTGGAGTTTAAATAATCCTAACACTTGGGAAGCTGGGACAAGAGGACTGTGAACTGTGTGTAGTCTGTCTGGGCTACATTGTGAGATTCTACCTCAACCCCTCCCCTCCAAAACTTAAAAAAAAAATTAAAATGGTGGCACAAGCCTGTAATCCTAGCCCTTGGAAGACAAAGGCAGGAGGATCACAAACCCAAGGCCAGTCTGGGCCACAGAAGATTCTTATCTCACAAGCAATAAACTCCAAAATCCATTGACAGTCTGGATTGCTCTGGTTTTCATACTTGGGGGGGGGGGGACTCCTCTCCCATCCTTCTCTAAACAATTGGTCTGACTAGATTACAAAAGGAAACAATTAAGATCCTGCCACCTATCAGCAGTTTTTCAGGGCATATTTAGGCAGCCGTGTGTGGGTGAGACTTCACAGAGGTAGCTTCCCCAACACAACCTCACAATGACTCTCTGTTCCTCTGGATCTTACAGTCTTTTTGGGCATCTTCTGCAGTTTGATGTTCTCTGAGCCTTAGGTACAGGAGTTGTGTTCCCCAGACTAAGAACTACAGGCAGCTAAGGAATGCTAGGAGCCGTAGAAATAGGCTTCCCCACAGAAGCGATCCCAAATGTCCTATCCAATGTCATCAAGTGGTCAGCCCTGAAAACAGACACGCAAGTAACATTATACACACTGAGCATATTGTATTCATAAATTAGGAGTGTGTATGTGTGTGAACAACGAAAGAAAGAGGCCATGAATTAGAGAGAAAGCAAGAGAGGGTACGTGGAAGGGATAGAGGGAGGGAAGGGAAGAAATGATGCATTAATTAGAAAACTGGCCTTTTCAAAGTTACAGCCAGGTGGCATCCAGGTGATCTATTAATAGCTCACAATAACACTGAAGGGGAAAGGCAGTCTCCCCCAAACAACTTGCCTTTCTGCCAACTGTCACCACGTCCGGTGTCTGCCTACTCACGGCCTCCAAACGCCTGCTAACACCTTCCATCTCCCACTGAGAGCACTGTAAAGTCTGCGGCTTTTCCCACACCCTCAGTTCAGCCCCGACGCTGACTTCCACTGTCATTCTCTCTGAATCTGAACAGGCGCACAGCAAAGCCTCGAACAGTCCAGTGTGTCCTCTCTACTGCTCTGGAGGACTCAGCTGCAGCTGTCCTGGCCACTTTCCTGGCCTGCAAACAGCCCACACCACCCACTGCAGGGATTTTTTAGGGGCTATTCCCATCACTCAGAATGCTTTTTGCTTTTTAATTTTTCTTTTTTAAGTGTATTACTGATTTGCCTGTATGTATGTCTATGCACCACATACATGCATTACCTGCTTAAGTCAAAATTGGCATTACAGGTGACTGTGAGCTGCTGTTTGGTGCTGGGAAGAGCCTGGGTCATTTTCAAGAGCAAGAGTTCTTAGCCACTGAGCCCTTCGCTGCTCCAGCCATGGGAAGCTTCCATCTGGAATCCATGTGGCTAGGTATTACCCACATAGCTTCGAATGATTTTGTGAATACTTGCTTAATTCATTAATTTTTTTTTCAAGACAGGGCTCCCTTATGTCGCCACCAGACAGTCTGGAATTCTTGGGCTCAGGCCATCTCCCTGCTTCAGGCTCCTAAGCTCAGACTGCAGCCCCATATCCCTGGGCAGTGCTGAATATCCTATTTATACCTGGGAACTGTGTACATTCAATACTCTCTCCATCTCCCTTCATTAATCTGCTTCCCTCTGTAGAATTTATCACCATATAATTACTACATATTTTATTTATCGTCTGCTTTTCCCCACAAGACTGAGTTGTGTGGGGCTAGGCATGTCTGTATTTTGTCCGCGGTTATACTCCCATGGCTGCAAGCACATACATAGTGTTCAACAATGCTTACTGAATAAATGAGCATCCTCTGGAAATCTAGTAATCAGTGTCAACAGTAACACAAGGTAACACAAGCACGTAAGGAATAGAACAGAAAAAGAAAAAAATTCCTCTCAATTTACGCCTCTTCATTTAATTAAAAGTAGTGGCACTTAATTAAACATTTGTATAAGAATTAGCAAACCCGGCTCTTCGCTTCCTTACTCTCTGAAGTCTTGCTGCCTCAACTTGAACTCTGGCGGCAATCCCCATATGCCTCTACTGGAGATGCACCGTCCTACATTCCTGCAGGGGATCAGATGGGAGAATGCTAGCCTACCAGCCTACCATGCACAAGGCCCCAGGTTGTGTCCCCAGCACCACATAAAAACCAGGCACGGTGGCACACGCGTATAGCCCTAGTATTTAGTAAGTAGAAGCAGAAGACCCTGAGTTTAAGGTCCTCCTCAGCTAGTAAGTCTGAGGCCAGCCTGGGTTACATGAAACCTAAAAGAAGATGATGAATTCCACTAGGAATTAAAGAAGAAGGGGGGCTGGAGAGAAGCTCAGTGATTAAGAGCACTGGCTGCTCTTCTAAAGGGTAGGTTTGATTCCAAGCACCCATCTTGGGCAGTTCAAAATCCCTTGTAACTCCAGCTCAAGGGAACCTAATGCCCTCTGGCTTCTTCTGACATCCACATGCACACACACACAAAAAAAAAACAAAACTTTAAAGCAATTAAATAATGGCAAAGGCCTACCGAGATAAATTACTCCTGAAGCTGGTACAGACATTGGCAGCAGAATGGACCATCCATCAGGCCACCTCCCAGTTCAGCCTTCTTTTCTCCCTAGCACGATAAATGTGCTCTCACAACCAGAGCCAGGGGCGGTCTACACCCAGCGCCAGGCTCACGTCGCCAGGGGATTAAGTCTGATTTCCCAATAGCATTCCTAAGCTCAGGCATGGTGAGCTTGAACGTTGCTTTATACGTTCAACAATAACTGAAAGTTTAAAAGGAAAGAAACTCAAATTCACTGTTTGTACCATGAACAGAGGAAGCTGCCATTCGTAGTTAAATTGCTCAGGTATTCCTAAGAATTCTGGTATCAGGTGAAAAATCCAGTTTCTCCGGGCATGGTGGTGCACGCCTTTAATCCAGCAATAGGGAGGCAGGGGTAGGCAGATCTCTGTGAGTGTGAGGCCAGCCTGACCTACAAAACGAGTTCCAAGACAGCTAGGGCTGTTACATAGAGAAACCCTGTCTTGAAAAACCAAAAAGAATAAAATTCAGATTCATCCCTTAATAGAAATAATCTTAGCTGATCCAAGCACCTATTCTCATTTTTAATATAAAAATTTTATTAATTCTTTGAAATTTTCATACAATATATTTTATTTTCCATTTTTAAAAAGAATACTATATATTTTCAAAACAACAGGTTGTATGCAATAAATGCATATAATTTTGTCAACTAAAATAAGGAAAATTAAAAAAAAAAAAAGGGATCTCGGTGTACAGGGACATACCTTTAATTCCAGCATTCTGGAGGCAGAGGCAGGTAGATCTTTGTGAGTTCCAGGCCAGCCAGGGCTACACAGAGAGGCCCCGTCTCAAAAACAAAAAGGAGAGGCGGGAGATGAAAAGGGGACCACTTACGTCTGAGGTGCTTAGGAAAGGGCCTGGTAAGGTCTCCTCGTTTGCTTCTGTTACTGTGATAAACACCATGACCAAAAGGAAAGGTTTAGTTTATCTTACAGTGCTCAACCCATCAGGACGGAAAATCAGAGCAGGAATTCAAAGAAAAAACCTGGAGGAGACAGGAACTGACGCAGAGACAGACCATGGAGGAAAGTTGCTAGCTGCTTTGCTACCTTGCTGCCCACTGCTCTCTTACAGAACCCAGGACCACCTGCTCAGGGATGGCCCCGCCCACAGTGGCCTGAGTCCTCTTATATCAACCATCAATCAGGAAAATGCCCCGCAGACTTGTGTGGGCATTTGCGTGGAGACGCGTTCTAAATCAAAAGTCCCTCCTCCCAGATGACTCTAGTTTGTGTCGAGTTAGCAAAGAACTAAGCAGCACAGTTTCACACTGAGATATGCTGGCAGCGAGTGCAGCCAGGGACAACAGAAATGATACCAGCCTCCCGCTTGCTGTCTCTCAGATGGGACCCCATCAAACAGAGCTTCCCAACCAGAACGCTTCTAGATTAGATAGAATCTCATAGAAATTATTTTATCCAATATTTAGGAAACTAAAATGTATATATAGCCGTCAATAAACGAAAAAAGAAAAGCAATAGGATTCAAAGCTACAAACAGATGAGGTGGGCAGAGCAGGTCACGCTATAATCCCATCTCCTTTGTAGGATAAGGCTAGAAGATCATTTAAATCCCGGAGTTTAAATTCAGGCTGGGCAATGTAGTAAAGACTGAGAGGAAGAGCAAAACAAGAGACAGATTATATTACAAACTTTATGTAATCTGTTCTGACTAAAACAATGCCTTTCCTTCATTCATGTGAGCACGGGTCACGGGACAGCACCCAGCTTTAGAGCCCTTGTTATTATCTTCGTTGTGGTCCCAAGGGCGCCCTCTGTCTGAGTGTTGAAAAAAAATCCAAAGTTAAAGAGAGCGGGTGTTTTCTCAAACACACACACACACTTTATCTACTGGGGGCACGGGTACTAATGTATTTATTTGTTCCATTGCACACACGTGGGGGGGGACCAGAGGATCGCTTGCAGGAATCGGGTCTCGCCTTCTACCAGGTGGGACCCGGGGATAGAAGTATAATTTTACACAGGCAGAACAAAGACATCAGCTTAATTATCTGCAGCAAGACCGCTAGCGGCGGAACCATCCCACCAGCCCTCACGGAAATTCTTACTCAACAGCTTCTGGGATCAGTCCAGAGGTCGGTCAGGAAAAAAAATAGCGCCTCAAACAAGACCCCAGAAGCAATCAAATCAGCATCTCTGTTGATTACCTGGGGGGTTGCCGAGAAGTTCCATATTTCCTCAGAATGCATTCTATATTCTCCAATAATTGCCCTGAGCCACTCAGATAATTATGCTGATCTCTTTGCTTGTTGTGCCCGTGTAAAACTATATTTTATTTAACATTCCATGGTAGCAGTGTGTCCAGTAATGAGTTTCACCAACATCAAATATTTATTGGCTCTCTTCTAAGGGCAGGACACAGTTTTAAGAGAAAAGTCTGGATAAAACCTTCTCTGTGCTCAAAGAAGTGACAATGTAGTGTCTAAAAGAGAATGCATAAAAGGGATGCACACACACAAGATAAAACCAGATAGTAAGTAACCCGCTGGAGGAGCAGCCCCCCCCCCACTGCTTCCTGTGCTTCAGGGAAAGTAATTCAACTCCTCCCAGCCTCAGGAGATCTGCAGTGACCTCAGGAAAGGTTGCCAAGGGGGTGCAATCATAGATCCCAAGGAGGCTATTGATGGCGATTGTGAAGGGAATTTCAGGTGATAATATCCTACAGAAAAGACATTTCATTCACTTAAAGCATAGATAAAATGCTTTGCATCTAATTTTTACAATTATGAAATATGCTTCCTCCTAAAGAAAAACTGATCTTTATCAAATGATTGATCAAGTCACTAATGAGTCATTCCTAAAGAAGTATTATCAACATAAAAATAATATAGTCTAGACTCCTCTATACCTAACAAGATTTAATTAGTTATAGGACTATGAATTTTCTAATATGTCATATGGCCTGTCTATTTTTTGTGATGCATTGTCTAAGATATTAAGAATAATTTATAGCACTCGGGAGGCAGAGGCAGGCGGATCTCTGGGAGTTCGAGACCAGCCTGGTCTACAAGAGCTAGTTCCAGGACAGGCTCCAAGGCTACAGAGAAACTCTGTCTCGAAAAACCAAAAAAAATAAATAAATAAAAATAAAAACAAAGAAAGAATAATTTAATCACATTTATGGTCATCTACATATCTAATACTATGAGCAGCTCAAGAACAAAATCATATTCGTAAAAGAGATCTCAGCAGTAATATAATTTGATTGGCTTTAAGATATAAAATTCAATGAATGAAATTCTCCAAGAAGAAATAAAATGCATGAAAAAAAGAACTTTTATATAGGTCCTTAACACTGGAAGGTATTTAAAATTCATCTTAAGAGGAGTTGGAGAGATGGATCGGCTGTTCAGAGCACTGGCTGCTCTTCCCCGGTTCCCAGCACCCTGTCAACTCCAGTCCCAGGGGATCTGATGCCCTCTTCTGGCCTCCATGGGCACTAGGCACGAAAGTAATACAAGACAAGCATGAAAGCAAAACACTAATATGCATAAATTAAAAATTAAGAATTCATGTTATAAATTTTATTAACTTCTCAGGGAATTAAAAAGGTAACAAACATGCTTTGCTTGCAAATAACAAAACTGGTCATGGCATAAACTATGTGCTAAGAAAAATTAATTAAAGCTTGGCTAGTGATTGCATTATTTAATTATCCCACTAACCTAAGGTAGCTGTTATTTTCTCCACTTACAAACGAGAGCACTGAGGTACTGAGAGGCTGTGGAACTTGGCAAGTCCACACAGCTGGTAAACAGCAGATTTAATCCAGGACAGCTGATTCTAGAGTCTTCATTTTTGTTTATTTTGAGACAGTGTCTTACTCAGTAGCTATGGCTGGTCTAGAACTCACTAAGTAGACCAGGCTGGCCTCGAACTCATAGAGTTCCACCTGCCTCTTCCTTCCAAGTGCAACACCATGCCAAGCTGATTCTAGAGTTTTAACCTGTGTGTTATAGTATCCCTATATTTCAGAGTACACATGAGTCTATACTGACATTACACAAGTAAATAAACGATGTTGAAGAAACAAAAAGTCATCTTTATAGAATAATTTTAACAAATAAATGAAACAAATGAGAAAAATAGCTGGGTATAGTGGTGCTTGTCCATAATCCCAACACTAACTCTGGAGGTGGAGGCCAGAGGAATGGATTTAAGAGGCCAGCTTGGCCTCCACAGTAAGACCTTATCCCCTAGCCAAAACAATCCTGGGCAACAAAAGAACTTCTGGAGGCATCACAATCCCTGACTTCAAACTATACTACAGAGCTACAGTACTAAAAACAGCCTGGTACTGGCATAAGAACAGACAGGAGGACCAATGGAATCGAATAGAAGACCCAGATATCAATCCACACATCTTCGAACACCTGATATTTGATAAGGAAGCAAAAAATATCAAATGGAAAAAAGAAAGCATATTTAACAAGTGGTGCTGGCATAACTGGATATCAACATGTAGAAAAATGAAAATAGACCCCTATCTATCACCGTGTACAAAACTCAAATCCAAATGGATCAAAGACCTCAACATAAAGCCAGCCACACTGAACCTTATAGAAGAGAAAGTAGGAAGTACACTTGAACACATTGACACAGGGAACCACTTCCTAAATAGAACCCCAGCAGCACAGACACTGAGACAATAAATGGGACCTCCTGAAACTGAAAAGCTTCTGTAAAGCAAAGGGCACAGCCAACAAGACAAAACAACAGCCTACAGAATGGGAAAAGATCTTCACTAACCCCACATCAGACAGAGGTCTGATCTCCAAAATATACAAGGAACTCAAGAAATTGGACACCAAAAGAACACATAATCCAATAAAAAAAAAATGGAGTACAGACCTAAACAGAGAACTCTCAACAGAGGAATCTAAAATGGCTGAAAGACACTTAAGGAAATGTTCA
>PVIU01015407.1:0-48464 GCA_004026605.1 Ondatra zibethicus | reverse complement strand
TTGAGCTGCCTGACATACTTGAGTGATGGGAACTAAACTTGGATCCACCACTGAGCAATAGGCATCCTTAAAATAATAATAATATATTAAGTTGATAAGTTGAATTCTTTCAGCTTATGTATATCTGAAACTCCTTATTTCCCTTTTTTCCTTTGAAAGATATTATTGGCTCCAGGTGGTGGTGGCACATGTCTTTAATCCCAGCACTTGGGAGGCATAGGTAGGTGAATCTCTGTGAGTTTGATGTCAGCTTGGTCTACAAAGCGAGTTCCAGGATAGGCTCCAAAGCCATAGAGAAACCCTGTTTCAAAACTAACTAACAAAACAAAACAAAACAAAAAAAACAAAATGAAAACAAACCACTGATATTATCAGTGGGTGTAGATTCACCAAAGCACATTGCAAAATAAAAATGCCTTAAAATATAGAAAGAAATCAAAAACAAAAGAAAGTCTTTGCCTTCTCTTTTAAATTCATGGTCATCCTATTTCATTATTTGTTGTTACAGGCATATATACATACATATATGTATATATCCTGCTCAGCCTGTATGCTACTTGCATGTACTTTCTCATGATAGACCATTTGGTGTTGGAAATCTGAAATGCTTGGAGAAGACCATTAGCCCTACTGTCAGCGTTTCTTAGTTGTCTGTAGTTTTTGTGTAGAAATTGAGGCCTTATGATCTTCCCCATTTACTTTGGCTTGTGTATTGTTGTTGTCCTTGTTCAGCACATGTTTGGGAGCCGTGTTCATGAGATTTTATGGATAAAGCTTCTGACATTACTATTAGATTCAATAGCACAACAAACTCTTTGACCCTTTGGCTTTTACAATCATTCTAACCCCTCTTCTGCTATTTTTCCAGAACCTTAGGTACAAGAGATGTTTTGTAGCTTCTTTGTAATTTCTTATCCTTTTCTTTACTTGGAAAACTATTCCTGTGGAGAAATCCAATAGAAACAACTAAAACTACCTTTTTGCCTCTCTATTTTATTTGAATGCTTGATCATAGAAGATATAAATACTGAGGAAATTGTCATTTCTCCTATATATCTACCTGCTCTATAATTCTTCCACAGTTTCCCTTTATTATCACCATTAGTATTTTATGTAACAAATGCAATGTTTGTTCTTTTTAATGTCCAATGTAACAGTATCCTACAAAGTAATGCAAGACCCCTTATGATATCACTGGGATTGTATAAACAGAAGAGAATGGAATGTTTTACATACTGAAGCTGGGGAAATCACTATCAGAACTATACAAATAAGC
Source organism: Ondatra zibethicus (assembly GCA_004026605.1). Taxonomy (NCBI): domain Eukaryota; kingdom Metazoa; phylum Chordata; class Mammalia; order Rodentia; family Cricetidae; genus Ondatra; species Ondatra zibethicus. The sequence goes on along the minus strand of PVIU01015407.1, from coordinate 47,188 downwards.
CAACCATCTTTTATGCTTGTCACTTCTGTGGGCCAGAAACATGGATTCCAGGTAACAGAAAATCCACATCTTTGTTCTTTCCACCTATGAATCCTAGCTGGACTCAAATAACTTCTCAATATTAATTATTCAAAAAGAAAGCATGATACTTTAGTGACAATTGGTGGCATGTTTATAATCACAGAAAAAGAAACCAAGCAAGCAAAGAAGAAAAAATTTCCAAGAAAACTACACTTTTTAATGACCAATCCTTGGGAATTAAATACTGTAATTTATGTTATGTCATATTTTGTTACTAAAAATTAGTCACTAATTTTTAATGAAAGCAAATAAAAACTCATGCCACTCAATGAAGGATTTCAGTATCTTGCTATAAAGAATAACATGTGAGATGGGATATAGCAGTGCAGCCATATTTTGAAAACAACCTGTTGAGGCATGTTTAAATTTAATGTTCCCTTCTTACAATTTCTAAATTCATGGAGGATAGGGAGATGTTTTATTGGTTAAGAACATGTACTGATCAGATAATTGGAATTTTTCAGTCCCCAGAACCCACACTAGGTAACTCACACCCTCATATAACTTCATTCCCAGGGTATCTTTTGGTCTTTTCTGGACTGTGGAGGTACTCACATGCACATGGATGTGCATATTCACAGGCACATGTGTAGACACATAAATACACAGTGGGACTGAAGAGATGCTTCAGTGGTTAAGAGCACTTGCTGTTCTTCCAGAGGACCCAATTTTAATTCTCAGCACTCATATAGGGACTCACAAGGTAAGTCCAGTTCTCTGCATTATGTGCTTGCCTGGTACCTGTGCAAGCTAGAAGACAACATTGTGTGCACTGGATCTGGAATTATAGATAGTTGTGAAGCACTGTCTGGGTTCTACAATTCAGATTCACTGGAAGTCAAACGCAGGTCCTCTGGAAGAAGAAGAAATGTCTCCAACTGCTGTGCTGTATCTCTAGCCCCAATTTTCCAATTTAATTACTTGAAACTAGGATATATTTTTCTTTAGTCTCAATACCATTTGTAGTATGAGAAGCGGCCCGCATCCCACTGCCCGGCTAGCTTATTCCCTGAAATACCATACAGAAATTGTATTAATTAAATTACTGCCTGGCCCATTATATCTAGTCTCTTCTTGGCCAACTCTCACATCTTGTTCTAACCCATTTCTATTAATCTGTGTTTACCATGAGGTCATAGCTTACCAGGAAAGATTCAGCATGTCTGGCTCTGGCGACTCCATGACAGCTCTCTCTGTCTCTGCCTTCTTTCTCCCAGAATTCTGTTCTGTCTTCCCTGCCTATCTAAGTTTTGCCTTATCAAAAGGCCAAGGCAGTTTCTTTATTCACCAATGAAAGCAACACAAATACAGAAGAACCTCCTACACCAAGCAATGAAAAATTTAACTGTGCTTAAATGTTTTTAATTGGAGACCTAATATGCAATGTAACATAGTCTTTATGTAGGTTTTCTTTTAGTTGAAAAAATTACTCAACTAGATTTTAAGACAACTCATTTGGTGGAAAAGGCTATGGGAGTGTCATAGAATAATAAAATGCATACATTTGATATCTCCCTATTGTGAAGATGATACTTGAAATGATAGTCAACAATTCAATGATATTTGTTAATGTTTATGAAAGATGACTTACAGTTACTATGGATTTTATTCTTATATATGGCTAAATAAAATTTCATTGTGTGGATACACACTTATTTATATCCCCTATACATTAGAAGTAAGAAGAAGATATTAGTGGAAAAATGAATCAGGGAAAAGTTCACAGGTTGGAGAGAAACCTAAAGGCAGAATTTAAATAAACTTTTTCAAGTTAGTAACATATAAGGTTCTAATCACTTTGGGATAAAGACATATTTAGTGTGAGGATAACAAATCTGCAGGTCCAAGGTGCTCACCATGTTGACCCACTAAGAGCAAGGATGTATAGAGCTTTCCAAGTGTGGAAAAATCAGTTTATAAGCTAAAATCATCTCGGGTTTGGGAGGTCCTTCTGTCTATGTGTTGCTTTTATTGGTTAATGAATAAAGAAACTGTCTTGGCCTGTGATAGGGCAAAAGAACAGAACTAGGTGGGGAAAACTAAAGTGAATGCTGGGAGAAAGAAGGGCGGAGTCAGAGAGAAGCCATGTAGCCCGCCAGAGCCAGACAGACCTTTACCCCGTAAGCCACTGCCATGTGGCAACACATAGATTAATAGAAATGGGTTAAATTAATATGTAAGAGTTAGCCAGTAAGGAGCTAGAGCTAAGGGGCCAAGCAGTGATTTAATTAATACAGTTTCTGTGTGGTTATTTTGGGGCTAAGCAGCTGGGAACAAAGAAGCAACCTTCTTATTACACATCTCTATGTGTTTTTCTGACTTTTTACAGAAAGTGATAGCTAGCAAAGGTTTTCAGCTATTTATTGCTAATTTACTTCAAAGTAAGTATTCACTTTTTTGCCTATTCTGTATCTGCAATTTTGTGCTCTATAATAAAGTGTTCCCCAACTCGTAGAAATCAGATTTCAAAAAGCTGGGTTCACCCTTATTTGGCAGGCACTGGTCTAATCTGTAATGTTAAGCTTATTTCATGTAGTTCCCTCTGATCATATGGAGGAATCTGACTCATAACTGCTAGCAGCATGGCCAAGAACAAACCCTCGACCTCTTCCAGCTCTGCACTCTGTTACACAGCAAATTTTGCATAGGAATCACTTTCAAGTATTCTTCAATTGGCTCACCCAAATCATCCAGATCTGATCTAATAAAGTATGACAAGGAATTATGTCATCGATAAAGCAAATGCTTACAATCTGCTGTATGCAATGGCTCTGGCAGAGCCTACCTTTCCTCTGCAGACTAGTTTCTTAATTACTACACAGCTGAAATGCCTGGTGCTTAGAAACTGGAATGAGTTCATATAAGCACTTACATTATCAGAAAATATAAATAGCTCATTTATTCATGGTAGCATTACTGTGTTCCTAATATAGTTTTTATTGATGGACACTTGAACTGTATCAATCCACTTAAAATTCAAAATGGTTCTTTTGTACATGACATTATGGCAAGAACAGTATAATTTAATTTAATATAATCTTTTAAAAACAATGATGTTTGTTTCATAAATGAATATTTTATATGTTGTGTTTAATTAAAATAAAACTATGCCACTGATCTTGAAAACACAAAACAGACTTGAGTTCATATTTATGAAGTGCAGCAATATTGGCAAGGCACAACTTATCTTGTTTATGAGACATGCTTGCTATTACTTGTACAGATTGCAGTCATTTTATTGCTGAGCTTAACATGGTTTACAACCCAACAAATGCAATGAAACTGTCAGGAGGAAAATAAGCCTATAAAATTTTGTAAAAAAGAAGGTGGCACTAACAGATCAAAATGCAGTTTTTGCTGAAGCACTGGATGGTTTTGAACCGTTATAGCCTTTTAGGCAGTAGATTTTGTGGATAGATTTCTAAATGAGAGGAAAAGGCTGAGATATTGCACTAGGCTATTTTTAGAGCCTTGGCTTTAAGAACAAGTCCTGGGAGACCTTCTTGCTTTGATTCTAAGGCTGGGTTTCAGAATACCAGGCAAATGCAGAATATATGTATTACCAGAAAACTAGGAAATGACAGTTCTTTGTGGCAAAGGGAGAGTGTAAAAAAATGTCTATTTTTAAATTCTAAAGTGTGTCTTATAATTTTATTATTTACTCATGTCTTTCTGGGTACCTCTGTGTGTGTGTGCCCACATGCATATGGGAATGTATGTTCTTGTTAGTGCCTGGGTACACACACTTGTTTGTATACAGGCCAGAAGTGGGCATCAGATTCCTTATAGTTGGCTTGGAAAGACAAGCAAGTGCTGAGATCTGAATGCTGGTCCTTGTGATTGTACAACAAGCACTCTTAACTGTTGAGCTGTTATCTCTTACCCCTCAAATTAGATTTATTTTTTATAAGTTGTTAATGTTAAACTATAGCAAAAATGAGCCATATAGTTTCTGCAGGCTGAGGTGGTGAGAGTGCATTCCTGACTAACTGCCCTCATCTGCACACTCATTTCATAGACTCTAGTGCACTCTGAGCCCATTTACAGTACTTTTAGATGTAGTCTGAGTCTGGACCAAGCCCCAATGCAGCTTTACTTGTTTACCTACCTTCTCAGTGAACAACCCACCACCAGATGTTTACTTTGAAAGATTGGCTCACAGAAGGCAGGAGGAGGCAAGCCATATGACTTCCTTGTTAAGAGAACATGTCCAGGTGACTCAAATGCCTATGTGACAGGACTTTATTCAATTTGACAAACACATTTTCCAAAGTATTTTTTAGGTAAACACTGGTCCAGAACACCACTGTGCTAGGCTCAGGTACTCCGGCATTCTGCCTTGCTTACGCAAATGTTTTTACTCTGGGTAAAGTATCCTGTTCTTGTTAATGTTCTTCTCTCGTACCTGGTTCTGTTTTTTCACCACCTTCAATGCTAACTACCAGCTGACATTCTGCCATGAATGCATGGGTTTTCCTGGACTTTGCTCTAACTTTGAGCCTTCAAATATCTCCAATTTCACTCCCCATCTGTTCTAATTTACTTTGCTTCCTTTTCCACCCTATCCACCTAGCAATAATGATTCTCTAATGCAAACTATATTCAAAATTCTATACTACACCTCTTAGAGATCGGATTACACCACAAAGCTGTGCTTGGAGTGGTCAGCCCATAACTGGATTCATCTAGAGCAGTGCTTCTTAACTTGTGTGTTGTGACCCCTTCAGGGTCTACCAACCCTTTCACAGGGGTTTCATATTAGATATCCCACATATCAGATACTTACATTATGATTCACAAAGTAGCAAAAATTACAGTTATGAGGTAGCAATGAAAATATTGTTTTGGTTGTGATCACCACACATGAGGAACATATTCAAGCATTGCAGCATTAGAAAGGTTGAGAACCACTGCTGTAGAGAGACTGATAATCAGTGGTTAACTTCAACATCCTATCCATCCTATCTTAAAAGAAGTCCACTTAAGTACTCTGCAGACAAAATGAAAGTGTAGTTATTTTGCTACTAGATAACACATGTACATAATATAGCAGTTTCATAAGATTGGTAGTTTTTATTCTATTATTCATTTCATTTCTTGCTTGCCATTCAGTTTATTCTCTAGACAAACCAGCCTTTCAAAAATAATATATTCATATGAATTACACATAAAAAGTAAGCTTTGGAGTGTGTTTCTGTTTCTATTGGTAATTATGGATATAAAACAATTTACATGTATATAAATTTTACACAAATTGAAGCATTATTTTCTTCTTTTCAACATTATTCTTTGAACATTAGTTATATCATGTGTAAAGGGCTAAAAGTCTTCCAATGACTACAGTATATTCACTTGTAGTATTGTATTAAATTGATGAATATCTAGAGTGTCCTTAATATTTCAAGCAGAGCTCCAGTGAATATTTTTTTCAGCTTCCTAGTATATATCTACACTTGATCTTAGTCAAAAGGCCGAGAAACAATAGTAGTGTATATGTATTAAAAAGATGAGAATACAAAAGTTCTTGGCCAACGTTTTATGTGCCTAGAGGCTTAGTAGATATTGCTGATTTTCAATTAACCTACACCATTATATTTCAAATAGAAAACCTTGAGAAAATCATTGTACAAATTGGTTTATTTGTAGAAGATTGAATAAACAAATGGTGTAGGAGGATCTTCTGTATTTGTGTTGCTTTCATTGGTTGAATAAAGAAACTGCCTTGGCCTTTTGATAGGGAAGATCTTAGATAGGCTCAAAAAAGAGAACTGAATTCTGGGAGGAAGAAGGCAATGTGGCAGATGTCATGAAACTCCTGTCTGAGACTGACACTGGTTAGGATCTTTCCCGGTAAGCCACGACCTCGTGGTGAACACAGATTAATAGAAATGGGTTAGATCAAGATGTGAGAGTTGGCCAAGAAGAGGCTAGATATAATGGGCCAGGCAGTAATTTAATTCATACAATTCCTGTGTTGTTATTTCAGGTTTAAGCTAGCCGGGCGGCGGGATGTGGCCCACTTGATCACCTCATACTACAAACAAGGCTTTGAAAATAGGGAAATGCTAGAGAACCCTGAAGTCATGTTTGGTACTTCTGGTCTGATGAAGAGTGAAGGGCTACCACAACACCTGAAGACAAAAGGGAGAGATCATAGTCTATTGCCTGAAGGGCAGGGTTATATGGAAAGGATGATCTCAAAGTGGTCTGGACCCTTGATTAGAAGACATCCAGCAGGGAGCAAACTATCATAAAGGAAGGCAGGAGCAAATAATTCGACCAAACTTCTCCCCTCTCAGGAATGGCTGCTTTCTTTAATTGCCCCAGCTCAACAGATGGAGAGAAGGCAAACCAGACCCTTCACAAAACCCAATACAGGGTAAACACACAGATTGAATATAAACACATATCTGCTTAATGGACTTCTCCCCATTCTAATACACTCATCAACGACCTTAGTTTTCACCTGTGCATCTGAAAAGTGAGATATTACACACACATTTTCTTTAGTGTGAGTGGACACAAAAACTAATATCAGTGTTTTATTTTTCTAGGTAGTGTTTATTTCTACTCTCTGATTACATAGATTCACATAAGTTATATATTTGCTTTTCTGTAGTTGAAGGACTTCTAATTTCAAAAATTGCAAATACTAGAGTTCCCAAATAGCTTCAAGTTGATAACATTTTGGGGAGCTTGTCTCATCATTTCCATTGTGTCCCTTAACATAGTGTAAATTATAATTTGTTCGATCTATATGAAAATATAAGCAATCATAAATATCATTGTATATTTAATCATTGGCAAATCAGATGCAAACACAATTCATTTAAATGAGAATTTTTTGAAGTTAAAGATTGTTTTCACTTAGCTACAGTACAATATAAAATAATTAACATTATTTCTCTACTAATATAATCCTCAACTAAATTTATTTGTTTTCCTATTGTCTACACAGTTTTGCATCTTTTTCAATCAGTTTCAAAGTCTTTCTTCCTCCTTCATGACTGTATTGTGCAGGGTTTTCCAGATAAAGGGAATATTAAGATATTTATAATAAGACTTGCTGATTGAAGAGACTGAGAAGTTTATGGCTTCTCTGTATCTGGGATCGAGGTAAATCATGAGGTATTATTTAACGGCTTTCAAGTAAGAGTGTCCATAGTGCCAACTTTAGTCCAAATGTAAGAGTCTGAGAACATGGAGCACCCCGGTCAAGAGGCAGTTGATGCTGCTCAAGCAGTCATCCGGAAAGAGGAAAATTCAAGAGACCCATAATTGTGTTCACTTTATTCCTCATTGCAGTGGAAGATAGCCTTCCACACTGGCCTGTGTGGTGCTTAATATACCAACTAGAATGTTAAGTCATTCTTAAAATGTCCTCATAATTATACCAAGAGATAATGTTTATTCAAATTCTAGGACATCCCACATTACAAATGAGTTGTCTCAGAAATTTAATAACTATAAAGTCCTCAGTATTCTAGAAGAATGCATACCAAGGACTTTTAAGATGGTCCCTATGTGAATTTTTTCCATATTTTCTCAAGACATAAAAATTTATTTTCAAAAATGTAATATTGTGCTTATCTCATTCTACCATACAGAATTATGTAACATTACTCTTATTATTGGGAAAATATTATTTATTACAGGTAATGGTAAATTTTATTACATGGATAGCAAGTTTCCTGCTAAGATTCAATATACCTTTTGTTAATAAAGATGAATTCAGATTAATTAATAAACCAATACCTTTTTATTAACACCCTTTATTCTTTTCTTCCTTATGTATTTCTAATAACAAGAAATGCGGCTGAGAGTTAAGACTACTGGTGTTACGTAGAACAAGTACAGATCTATTATAAGATATATCCTAATGCATTGGTAGAAGCATGTTGCACACACAGTCTTGAAAGTCTTGCTTCCTATGTTAGGACCCAGACTGGATTCCATAAGACAGACTGTTAGGAAGAGGCAATAGAAGCAAGGATCAATATCATCTGTGATGATAGAATAAGACACACCTGTTCTTTTTTATCATTTCTGAGTCTCAGCTTAGATTTTGGGGTGTCCTGAACCAATTGCTACTGTTCTTCACTATGGAGGAGGCGACCTGAAGATCTGGTTGTTTTTCTCCTGACAAGTTAAATTAATAGTTTAAGCAGGCTTCAAAAGCATCCTTTGTTTTGTGGTATTCTGCTGGACACAAGGGAATACTGATGCCCATTCATACTCTAAATATTGTGCAAATGTATCATCTTTGTCTCACACTAGCTCAGAATTGTGTGAGGACAGGATTTTTGGGAAATGTTATAGCTTAACCAGATGGATGCAGTACAAATTCATCATGGGATTCACCAGACTATGAATCCACAGAGTTTTATTTAATTCAAAGGGTTATTGAATATTTCAATCATGTTTTAATTACATTAACAAAGAACTCTTCTGTCTCCTGTATTCTTTAGCCATTTCCTCAGCATTATTTCAAGTATTTCCTTGTCTTCTGAGATAGAAAGATACCTTGGCTCATCTTGCTTCCTTGTTATCTCCTGGAATGAACTCTTTCTCTGACAAGTTTTTGGTTCCAGTGTAGAATGGCATTTGAAAGCAAAGACTTTGCAATCTTTTAGTTTTGTTGTTTGAGATCATGAGTTCTAGGCTTTCAGAGAAGACAAAGCAGGAGCATACAGGACAAGGGTGGCAGGAGAAAGACTCCTTTGCTTATTTTTATATTAAAATCATATCTTTGAATGAATATTCAGAGCTCTCATTATAATACAGCAATTAGACCTTTGCAATGTGAAATACAAATATCTTTCCCAGAATATCATTTGTACCTAATGTTCTATGTTAATTGGCGAGCTTGATTTTTCTGTCTCTCTTTGGATCTTTTCTTTTACTATACATGAAATTTGGCCAATATTGCAGTCAGGGTCTGCACTGATGTCCATGTCTCCTGTTACCACTGAAGGCTGTGCAGATGCCCAGGTCTTGGGCCTACACCTGAAACCATGTTGGTGCTGCTGCCAGAGCCATACAGATTGGGGTGGCCAGCACTGCCTCTTGGGGCATGGTGACATCCTACCCAAGCTGGGTCCAAAGGCCATGTTCTGGATTCATGGCTGTGCAGCAGACAGGGTCTGTGTTGATGTCTGCCTTCTGTTACCATCAAATGTCATGTGACTGCCTGTGGTTTAGACCAAGACCTGGGGCCATGTTGGGGTCTAGGGTCCAAGATGCTGCTGAGTTCATGCCAATATCAGAGGCCTGCACTACCACCCAGGGCCATGGTGACATCCAGGTCCAAGCTGCTGCTGCTGGTCATGTCTTGCTCCATGGTCCTGTTCCAGCTAGGATCTGTGTTAGTGTTGATTATCATGTTACTATAGGGGCTCATACAAACCATATGTTGAACCATGTGTATAAGGGCCATGCTGAGCTAACCAGACCTGGGAGAGTGGACCCTGAAGACCCCCCCTGAACTCGGGAAAGCTGGCCCTACCTTCACCACTCCATCAGCTCATAGGTGGGGTGGATAATGGGAAATGCCAACTCAAAGTCCTGAATGTGTGCCTGAGTGGTTGCTGTGTTGGTCAACCCAGGCCACTGGAACCACTCTCTCTGGTGATGGAGAGACAGGAAAGAGTGAGGAGTGGAGTGTTTTTGTTTTTCTTTATTTTTTAATTAATATTCTCATTTTAATTTCAATTTTTTCTTTTTTTATTAATGATGTTTAAGTTTTCCTTTGTGGGAGGACTACTACAAAGATGAAGGGCAGATAAAGAGGGACTGAAAAATGGGTAGAATTGGGGGTACATGATATGGAATTTCCAAAACCAATAAAAATTATGTTAAAAATATATAACAGATTTTCCATCATAACCATCTAGAAAGTAGGTGACACATGAAAAATAGTTGAAAAGAGAATATTCTTGATAACACACGTGGAAAAGTCTTGTGGCTGATCTCTTTTTCTGAAAACAATATTTTAAAGGCATAGTCTATAACAGGTTATGAAAAACATTAAGACTGGTTTTCCTTCAGAGTAAATTGAAGGCATTAAACATTACATTCAGAAATAATTCTGCCAACTATTCAGAATGTACTATCCTGACTCTTTTGTTTTGAACCTTGATTTTCTTTATTAAATTAGTCATTGGTTAAATATTCTCTATAATAAATAGGGAATGTAGTAAAGAGAGCACGGGGCCCCTTTGTTCCATCCTGCCCAGCTCTGGCTGCCTTCCCGGTGCCCAGCTAGCTTATACCTGAAATAATTACACACAGAAACTGTATTCATTTAAATACTGCCTGGTCCATTATCTCCAGCCCCTTATTGGCTAACTCTCACATATTAATTTAACCCATCTCCATTAATGTGTATCGCCACTTGACTGTGGCTTACCGTCATGAGTCTAACCAGCATCTATCTCGGGCAGGAGAAACATGGTGTCTGCCATACTGCCTTCTTCCCAGAATTCTGGTATGTCTACTCTGCCTACCCGCCTTTTTTGATAGGGCTGCCGTATCGAAAGGTCAAGGCAGTCTCTTTATTCAACCAATGAAAGCAACAGAAATACAGAAGGACCTCCTACACCAAGAGAACTCAACTAACTTTCAGTAAAGTTGGGAAAGTAACTGAAATAGTAAAGTCTATTATGTATGGAGAACAAAACTAAAACCATACAAATAGCTAGAAAGTAATATCATGAGGATACGGCTAAGGTGATGGCTTACTTCCTAAAGTAGTTGCTTGCAAGCATGAGGACATGAGTTCAAACCCCACATCCCATTTGGAAAAAAATGAGCATAGTGGCATGCACCTATAATACCAGCACTGGGGAGGCAGGCAGGGACTTTCTAGGGTTGCTTGACCTACTTGGCAAATACCAGGCTAATTATGAGACACTGTCTAAAACAACAAGGTAGATGATATCTGATAAAAGACTACAGAGGTTATGCTCTAGCCTCTCTACACACACACACACTCACACAAGTATGTATACATATATATCCATACTCTCAAATACACATGTACACATACAGAAAAATAAATAAATACATGAAATAGCAAGGCTGATTTGGTGTCTAAGTAGATATGCAAAATACACTCACTTATTCAAAAAGCTTCAAACACTTTTTTGTATGTATGATGTGTTTATATATTTATATACATATTAGGAAATCTATGACATTTGAGCTGCAGATTTTAGGTTAGAATGAAAAAGAAATACAGAATTTGACAAGTAAGTTGAGAATTCAAATAAGAATTCATTGAAACTTACATGTCCTATAGGTGGAACCTTCTTTGATAAAGTTTCTCACAGTCCAAGTATCTGTGAAGACTGAAAGCTTTACTTCCTAAAATCCTACCTCCAGTTATTAATGGCTTTCTCTTTATGGTGATCAGCTCTCCTTTGTAGTTCTTCTTCTTCTTCTTCTTCTTCTTCTTCTTCTTCTTCTTCTTCTTCTTCTTCTTCTTCTTCTTCTTCTTCTTCTTCTTCTTTTGGTCTGTCAAGACAGGGTATCTCTGTAGCTTTTGGTGCCTGTCCTGGAACTAGCCCTTGTAGACCAGGCTGGCCTTGAACTCACAGAGATTCCCCTACCTCTGCCTCCAGAGTGCTGGGATTAAAGGCATGCGCCACCACCGCCCGACTTATTTCTTTCACACTGTACTTTACATATTTGTTCTTATATTAGTGTTCTCTACATGAACAACCAGCAGACAGGAATGATTTCTCATCTTTCTACCTCCAGTGACAAGAAAACTTCCTGGTAAGTAACTGATTGGTGCTCAATCTACGTTTTAAGATGAATGAGTGATTGCATGACCATATTGGCTTCCTGTATACATAATGACATTTGTCAGGGAGAAAGGTCCCTTCCAACCTGTCTATGTGTTAACTGATCTCCTCAACTCAGCTACCAATGCAATGGTGATGAGCTTGAGTACTTCAGTCCTGCTGATCTAATTCATGTGTTGGCATGGAAAGGATGGCGAGATAAGGTTTAGATGCTCTTTTTATGCAACCCGTCAGTCAGTTCCTGTCCTGTGCCATGCACAGATACATTCTGCTCACTGGCTGCTAATTTCTACTTGTTCTCATCAGTCTCTTTCCTGGGCAAGTGCTACTGGTTGCTTTTCTAATCCAGTTCCTTAATCATATCTTAAAGGAATAAAATTGTTTGCACATGTGTGTTATGTAACATTAATGTGGGTTTCTGTACATTTGTGTGTGAAGGTATATGGGTATGAATACATGTTTATGTGAGGCAAGAGGTTGTTAATGAGTGTCTTTCTTGAATACACACCACATTTTTTTTAACAGAGTCTCTCACTGAACCTGGAGTTCAGTGATTGGCTGGGTTACCTGACCAGCACATTATAAGATTCTTCCTGTCTCTGTCTTTCCCTCCCGCAACATGTGCCTTTGGAGGTTTTTGGTTATGTGCATTCTGGAGTTCCAAGTTCATGCTTGCATGGAAGACACTTAGCTGACTGAGACATTTCAATAGTCCCAACTATTTATTTTATCTTAATTATTTTTTCTTTGGTTGTTATTAGGAGAGGAAGATCATGGCAAGATGTGTTTTGAAAATGTTGCCAGTCCTGGTCACTTAACCTCCAGTTCCTCTTTGAAGGGAATATGATGATCACAAGACACTTTCAGAATTGGAACTGTCAATAGTGCTTGGAGCCAAACAGAAAGACACTCTATGGATATCACACTGTATAACTGTAAGTATTGGTGTCCCAAGGCTTTAGCCCTAAGTCTTTGACAGTAAATTACTAAAATTAATTTTGAAAGCTACTTACAGTATAATTTGCTGACAAAGAGAGTAGAACAGTATAAAAGTTAAAACTTTATTTGCCTTATTAGCAATAAACTTGTTTCTGACAAGTGGCCCCATGAGATTTTTTTTCACAGTATTTCTCTTCTCCAGAGTTATTAAAACTTTTGTCCCACAAAATCTACCTGTGATTTCTACTACTTAGATTCATGCAAGCTTTGAGTATTTACGACCAATGCCAGAATAGTCTGTGCACAATGGATGCTCCATAACCCCTTGCATTGAAGAAAGGACAGATTTCTCAGTTCTCTTTTGAACTATTAGAGTATAATAGTAAACAGGAATAAAGGCATGTCGATTTAATGTCCTCTCCATACCATTTTACAGTAAAGTCAGTCAGCATTGTCATCTGCCCTATGACCAGAAATGCATCCATCTTTTATTTAACTAATTTTACTTAATACTTAGTGATCAACAGATACAAAGGTGTGGAGAGAAACAGCAATGCACACACCCCAAAGATCTACCGCTTCCAGGGAGAGGCTTATACACAAACCACGGTTAATTTTTTTATTGTTTGTTTTGTTTTTCCCTTGAAACAGAGTCTCACTTTGTAACCCTGGCTTGCCTGGAACTCATTATCAGACTTGAACTCACAGAAAACTGTCTGTCTATGCCTTCCAAGTACCACCATGCCCAGCACAACAAATCAGGTTTGAATGGTCCTCCACAGAGATTAACTTTTGATATTGATACTTATAGAGCAAGTACTGTAAAGACAAATATGGGAACTTCTTTCTTTTAAAAGACAACAATAGCATCCTTTTAAAGAGCATGCACCTTAGGTAAGGTGTCAAAATGAATTAGTAAATCTCTAACAGGTAAATGCTTCAGTGTGCTTGTGGAGGTAGTTTGTGAACTACTGAACAGTTACAGGTTTTGCACCTATTTGGTACAGATCAGAGCAATAACCATCAGTCAGAACACGTCACATTAGACTCTTGTCTATTTACGATCAAATCTTCCATAGAACGCATGTTAGCATATTGTACCTTTATTAAACACAAGGACATGCCTCTCATGTCATTACCATGGGCAAGAAGACCCCTTGCTGAGTTGTTGACTTGATCATGTTGAGACTTGACAGATGAGTTTACACAGCTCATCATCAGCAGATGAGCCGTATCAAAAAAGTCATCTGTTTCTATAATCGGCTCGACACTACTTCCCATTTCAGGTCCTTGGTATCAGCTGTTTTCTCGAATTTTATTCCAATCATCCCCCTGGTTTTTTAATTTTCCATCTAACCTGCTACATGGCTCTTGCCTCTGAAATTTGCATTGAAATTCTTGTTAATTTAGCATTGCAAAAACAGCTGTTATCATTTTGATAATTTAATATTCACCTTACCAAAGTGACTTAACATTCATTATCTAGTTTGAAAAGATCTTTTATTTTTTGTTGTTGTTTAAAACACATAATGAACCAGATGTGATGGCATATGCATATAATCTCATCAAACAGAGGTCTAAGGCAAGAGGTTTATTTTTGACTCCAGGTCAAGTTTCCCCCTATATTACCCTGTCACACAAATAAAATAAAATAAAAATTTAAAAAATGTGCCCCGTAATTCTTCTAAATTTATTTTTCCTGAGAAAAAATTTCACTGTGTAGTCCCAGATAGTTTTGAACTTGAAATTTTCCTTCATCTGCTTCCCAAATTCTGGGATCATAGCTGCTTGCTCTCATACTCAGCAGTTCTTCTAATCTTGTGCACCATTTGTTTTCATACACACACAAAAAAGAATATTCAAGTTCAATATTTTATTTTGAACACAGGGAATTTAGGAACTTGTTAGACAACAGAGTTTATAAAGGACATGTTCTAGAAGTTTAATAACAGATTATCAAGGATAAGTTCTAGAAGCTAGAAATAAAAGAAACCAGGTGAATGAGGCTGGATCCAGTAAATTAAGGGACCTATAAGGGACAGAGTGGCCATGGGCGTTCAAGGCAGGAATACGACCAATGCAAGAACTACATGATCTTTTCAAGTGTTGGAAAAAAGAGATATAAAGGTCAGTTTCAAGAACAGCATTAATAGACATTACAAAGTGGACAGAAAAAAAAGCCCATGAGGCCTTAACACTGCACAAAGAACTGCAGGCAACTAAGGAATGTTAAAAAGTGGAGAAGGACACACCTATTGGTTATTCAGTATGAAATGGTTAGCCCTGAAAACACACATACAAGTAACATTATACAGACTAGGCAGGTTATATACATTTGTATCCATACATGAATGGAATAATAGTGAAAAAAGAGGCCATGAATTTGAAAGAAATCCAGAAGTTTGTGGGAGGGTTTGGATGCAGGAATGGAAGGGAAAATTTTTGCAATTATATTATAGCAAAAATTGAAACAAAATAATAAAGAAAATATCAGACATGAAAAAGTTCACCAAAAACATTGAGTCAAGAGAGAGAGAAGATTAAGATCAACCACCAACATGGCGGTATAACCTTAAGGGTGACACATATACCTTGGTGGTAACCAACAGTTCTGTAATAGTATTTAAGATCTGCCTAACAAGAGGGAGATCATGTTTGGGTTTGGAAACCTACTAACTACTCAGTGCTAGGCATGATTACTGGGGGAGAATCTACAATCACTAGTATACTAACTCAAGAAAATCCCTATCAATAATCTATAAACATTTGTTCATATACCCACAGATAAGTGTAGTCATTATCCCTCAACAAGGAAAGTTCTCTGAAACAGATAGAGAACACCAGAGAAAATTAAAACCAATCAAAATGCAGAGTAGTGAACTACATTCCCAATGTATATAAAACACTCCGACATCCAAGGCTCAGAGGACATTTCAAAAACAGGAGTGGAAAGATTGTAAGAGTCAGAGGATGAGGGAGCTCACTGTGAGATTGTGTCTTCTAGTAATTTCAGAAGTTACATTATGATGTATCACTAACCTGACTGCCCAAATCTAAGCTGAACAAGTTTGGCACCAATGCCAAACTAGATAGAGAAAATGTTGGCGAGAGCTGCTTGTTGGTCCTGGCCACTTAGCCCTGAAATAATCATAGAGAAACTCTATTAATTAAATCACTGCTTGGCCAATTAGCTCTAGTTTCTTATTGGCTAACTCTTACATTTAATTTAACCCATTTCTATTGATCTGTGTATCGCCACGTGGCTGTGGCTTAAGGGCTAAAGTTTTGGCATCTGTCTCCATTGGGGCTACATGGATTCTCTGACTCAGCCCTTCTTCCTCCCAGCATTCAGCTTAGTTTTCCCTGCCTATCTCTGCCCTGCTATTGGCTCAACACAGCTTCTTTGTAATGGTAATCATAGCATACAGAGGGGACTCCCACATCAAGAAATCCCATGAGGCCTCCACTTTGCAAGAAGAACTATAGTCAACTGAGGGAAGCTGGGGATGGGAAAGATGGTTTTCCCCAGGGAAGAATATACCAATTATTTGTTCAGTGTCAAGTAGTCAGCTATTAAAACAAACATACAAATAACACGATACAAACTGAGCAGTTTATATTTAGGAACGTATTTGTATATCCATATATGCACGCAACAACAATTCATGGAAAAAGAGGCCATGAATTTGAAGGAGTGTGTGGAGGAGAATATGGAAGAGTTTGGAGGGAGGAAAGGGAAGGTAGAAGTGCTGTGATTAAAGTGTAATATGAAAATTAATAAAAGACAGTAACTTATTTCATCCTCTGTGTTCCCACAGGTGTGAGTGGTTCACAGGACAAAGCTGCATTTTATGACCAAAGGAGATTAAGTTTTATGCAGTTTGATAGCTTTCATTGACAATCATACAGCTCTTGGATGGTAGCTCAACACCATCTCTTCTTGTTGAGAAGATAATTGAGCTTCTTTCCAATGAAAAGACTAAGATAGATGTCTCTCTTCTAAAAATTCAAGTCACAGCTGTATAGCCTCACTAAGCAATTAAGTCCTCAAGACATTTTCAGACTACAAACCTCTTCACAGTTCACACATCACTCCATTTCTATGTCGGGCCTATGAATATTTGTTGAACACTCCTAGAATTATATTAACACTAAATCATTCATTCCTAACCCCTGATTCTGCACCCTGTCTCTCCTAGAAGACGCTTTGACGTACTTTTAGGGATAGTGTGTCAGGAAATGCTCATTTTCTTCCTAGACAATGGAAGTACTGTTTAGAGATTCATATTACATGGCATTATTTTGCAAGTTACTCATTTCTACCTGTTCCTTCTTTGTCAAGAGAACATATTTCTCTGAAGGATGGTTTATACATAGTGATAAATGTCTACTCAGAAGTGATTGCTGTCCACTTTGGTCTCCTATGTGTATCTTTTTAAAAGTGTTTATCTTGTTTTGCCTGCCATCTGTCATGGCTTTTGTGTGTTTTCATCCACACAGTCCCTACAAAACATAGACTTGGTATTATATTTACCTCTATGAATATGTACTGTATGTACGTAATAAATACCTGAAGACTTCATAGAATCCTAATTATTTAGTTCTATAAGTGTTGAATTTGGGAAAAATACCAAAAATACATAAAAGTAAAGTTTTATTTACCAAGATTAAAATTTGAAAAACATTGCTTTAAAAAAAGAAAGTAAGCTTCTTTGTTTCCCACCTGAGAGGTTGGAAGCATCCGCCTTTCAAAATTTAAAATTAAATCACAGTAGGAGATCAGACTTCATTCACACATAAGAATGCTACACATGAATTAGTGACAACATTCAACAATGTTGTAATTTTTGTCAGTTTGGTTAGGAGCAAAGTGTTTCAAAAGAAATGTGTATAAAGGAAGAGATCAACAAAATGACAGATGGGAGAGAGCTTGGAATGCAGTTTTCCCATTTATTCAGCCTGGGCCATAAGTAAGAAATGGTGGTGTCACTGGGTTGTTGGGATTATTTCCTGGGAAATTAGGCATATTTGCTGCTCCTCTGTATGTATGTAGAGTACCTTTCAAATGGTGATTTCAGGACAAGCTGCTTCCCCTAGACAGACTTGTTAGAAGGAAAAGGTTCCACCACAGCAGAACTATAGAAGCAAACACTTAGGGTGAGCTTTTAAGAAACTGCCAATGGTGACTCTCATGAGTTTAAAATTGCTGAGTTGAAAGAAAGAAAAGCAGAATGGGACAACGCTGAGGAAGATGAGTTCAGTGAGAGATTCTTTTTATTTTTTTTTAATTTTTAAAACAATCTTACTTTACATGCCAATCTCAGTTCCCTCTCCCTCCTATCCCTCCCGCTCTCCCTACATCCTCCCCCACCCCACCACCCATCCACTCCTCAAAGAGGATGAGGCCTCCCAAGGTGGGTCAACAATGTTTGTCACATCACTTGAGACAGGACTAAGGCCTTCCCCGCCGTTTCTAGATTGAGTAAGATATCCCTCCATTGGGAATGGGCTCCAAAGAGCCAGTTCAGAGGAATCTCAATGGCCAAAAGGCACTTAAGGAACTGCTCAACATCCTTAGCCATCAGGAAAACACAAATCAAAATCAACTCTGAGATGCCATCTTATAGCTGTCAGAATGCCTAAGATCAAAAACACTAATGAGAGTTTATGCTGCAGAGGATGTGGAGTAATGGAACATTCATCCACTGCTGGTAGAATGCAAACTTATAGAGCCACTTTGGAAATCATGTAGCGCTTTCTCAGAAAATTGGGAAACAACCTACCTCAAGACCCAACAATACCACTCTTGGGCATATACCCAAAGGATGCACATTCATCCTAGAAGAACATTTGCTCAGCTGTGTTTATAGCAGCATTATTTATAATAGCCAGAACCTGGAAACTACCTAGATGCCCCTCAACTGAAGGTAAAAAAAATGTGGTACATTTACACAATGAAGTACTACTCAGCGATAAATAACAATGACATCTTGAAATTTGTGTGTAAATTAATGGAACTAAAAAAAAAACCATCCTGAGTGAGGTAACCCAGACACGGAAAGACAAACATGGTATGTTCTCACAAATAAATCGATATTAGACACAAAGCAGTGAAGGATTCTTAAGAAATAAGTTTAAAAGATAGAAATTAATTCCAAGAAACAGATAATTTCACTTAATACTCTATATTTTGAGGATGACATGAGGATTGATTGTTTGCACATACTGTCTAGCTCTGCTTGTTAAAACCACAAATCCTGAGATGTCTGGGTGGAGGCAAAGTGGAAAGTTTGATTAAGCTAACTTCACTCATCTATCTATCTATCTATCTATCTATCTATCTATCTATCTATCTATCTATCATCTATCTATCTATCTATCTATCTATCTATCTATCTATCTATCTATCTTTTTGAGACAAGGTTTCTCTGTGTATCTTTGGCTGTCCTCGAACTCACTCTGTAGACCAGGCTGTCCTCGAACTTACAGAGATCTGCCTGCCTCTGTCGCTCAAGTGCTGGGATTAAAGCTGTACATCACCACGCCCAGCTTTAACTTTTAGCTCTTGATCCTGTGTTTTGCAGAACAGTGTTGTGTGATGGTTAATTTGAATATCATCTTGATTAGATTTGGAAAAATTTGAGCATTATAAACAAAATTCACCATGGAAAGGACCCACCTTGCAACAGTGGCACCTTCCCATGGTAGTTCATATCTAACGAGGTCCAAAGAAAAAGCATTATCGCAAGCCAGAAGGTGGTGGCGCACACCTTTAATCCCAGCACTTGAGAGGCATATGAATCTCTGTGAGTTTGAGGCCAGCCTGGTCTACAAGAGCAAGTTCCTGGACAGGATCCAAAGCTACACAGAGAAACCCTGTCTCGATAACAAACAAACAAACAAACAAAAGCAAAAACAATAGAAAAAGCACTATTGCTTGAAAGTCTGCCTTTATATTTTGGTGGTGAGTGCATCTATCACATTGTCATTGTTGATTCTACATTTTTGAATAACGTTGGAGACCATCTTCTTCAGACTTCCAGTATAAGCTAAAAGCCTTCGTTCAGCACCAGATTGAGAGTGGTAGGGCATCTAGCATCATAGAAGGAGCAGCTTCAGGGGTCTCCAACTTTCTAGAACACAGATGGCACTTGTTGGATTACCTAACGTCTCTAGTGCAAGTTTGAAATGTCAGGCAGAGAGTCTTAGTTCATAAATATCTACACTCGAGATCCAGAAAGTGCCTAACACTGAAGTACCTCTGCCCCCTGCAGCATTGATTGCAGCTGCTCAGTCACTTCCCCATGGTCTGAAGTTTCTCTACAATCATCTTATTAATGGCTGTAATTTATCACGGGTGATATTTAGTTTAGAACATAAAATATGATTCTATATTATAGAGATTGATAGTGGGTGCTTGTTTATTTATTCTACTCCTGGAGTCTAAAGAGAAAAGAAACATAAAAAGAAAAGTTATTTTTTTATGTCATATCACAGCAGGTAAGGCAGTTTGACATGAGAAGCGTGCACTATGGAAAAGAGAGATTTACAATGTTCTCTTGCCAAATAATCTCACTAACTTTATATTAATGCGGTAACATTTCAATTGTATTTTAATAAATAAAGCTTGCTGGGGGATCCGGAGAATAAAAGAGCCACACTCGTCAGCTTTACAGCTAGGCAGTGGCAACACACACTTTTAATCCCAATATCCACACTACTTGCCATAGAAACTGGGCGCTGCATGCATTTAATCCCAGTAGTGCAAGCCTTTAATCCCTGAACTAGAGAGGATTATAAAATGGGAGGTGCTCTCAGACACAGTCTCATTCTGAGATTTCTGGAGGCAGCATCATCATTTTGGGACTGAATTCCAGGTGGCTGTCTGCTTTCATTTTCAGATCTTTACGTTGAACCCCAATTTCTCTCTCTGAGTTTTTACGAATTGTGCCTATCTCTGCATTGTTTGTTTTCAAAAAAGATTTTGAGAAAACTTGAGAGAATATTTAACAAAGCTTAGAAGCAGTTGGGACACTGCAAATTTTTATTACAAAATCAATTTAGACATTTCAGGCACCATTTACAGTTGTTTTAGCCGTGGAGTATAATGGATTTTTTATACATTTTATTGTATGTAAGGAGGTGGGTAGGTGTGTATGAGTACACATAGTTCAGATGACAACTTACCGATATTTGCTCTTTTTTTCTTCCAGATGGCTTTCGGAGATGAAGGTCACAGTGATTTAGATGCACTGAGCTATATGATCAGTCCAGGAAATTTTGACCACCACACAGAATTTGCAAGAAGTACTTCTTCCCCTCAATGGGAAGAAAATCAGAAGTTTGTCTACATATAAATGACTCTGAGAGATTCTTTAGCACTGATACTAAACAAAAGTTAGTTAAGATAACACCCCAACCTTTGTCTCTACTTTTTTCTAACATCTCAAAATTAAAATTTATTTGACTTTAATGATAGATATACTCTAAAGTTATTACCGAAAGAATCACAAGTAAAATAGTATGTACTCAAAGAGTTCAAGGTTACTAGAATAATAAAGATTGAAGAAACATGACAACTTCATAACCATGGGCCAACAAGGAGAATAGAGAGCATCAGAAGCCAACACATATTCATCTGCAACTCGATTTTTATAAATAAAGTAATGTACTATTTCAATAAACATAGGAGAATCTTATAAAATTAATTGTATCTTATTAAAAAGACCTCAGTTTCAACTTTATAATCCTTTCAAATTTATAGTGTATATACGTAAAATATATCGTTAAATTAAAAATGCAATCTTTAAAAAATAACGAAATGCAATAAACAATTTTTAAAAAGCTAATGTGTTTAGACTCAAACTCAACACAGAAAAAAATATATGTATATATGTATATATATGCGTGTGGTGTGTATTTAGTAATTTATTTGTTACTAGATTTTATTTCGGTACTTTTCCCATTTATTTAAAAATGAATTTTCCCTCACAAAATATATCATGATTACAGTTTTTCTCCCCTCTATTCATCCCTGTTTTTCCCTTTCCATCTGGATTCATACTCTTTTTTTCTCTCATTAGAAAACAGAAAGGACTCTATATGAGAGAAATTGTCATTTCTCAAAAAATTAGGAAGCTACCTATCTCAACACCTAGCAATACCACTTTTGTGTGTGCACTCAAGGAATGCTCAATCATATGACAAGAACATGTGTTCAACTATGTTCATAGCAGCATTATTTGTCATAGTCAAAAGCTGGAAACAGCCTAGATGTCCTTGACCAAGGAATGGATAAAGAAGATGTGGCACATTTATACAATGGAGTACTATACAGCGGAAAAAATAAGACATTTGTGGGCAAATGGACAGATCTAGAAAACATCATATTGTGTGAGGTAACCAAGACCCAGGAAGACAAATATTATATGTACTCACTCATAAGTGGGTTTTAAACATAAAGCAAAGGAAAACCAGTCTACAATTCACAATCCCAGAGAACCTAGACAACAATGTGGACCTTAAGAGAGATACACTAATCTAATCTACATGGGAAGAAGAAAAAGATAAGATCTTAGAAAATTGGGAGTGTTTGGGGTCATGGGAGAGGGTAGAAGGGAAGGGATGAGAAGGGAGAGAAGTAGAGAAAAATATATAGTTCAATAAAAACATTCCTTTTTTTTTTAAGAAAGTGCTTAGCAGTGGAAGACAGACTCTGGGCTAGGGAAAGGGGCTTGTGTCCACTTCTTGTTTCAGCTCTAAGACAACTGGTGCAGACCCTTGAAGGCCCTTTGGATGCTGCTTCAGTCTTGATGAGTTCATATGTGTCTTGATCAAGCTGGTTTAGAGGGTCTAGTTTTCTTGCTGTCCTCCATTCCCTCTCGCTCTTATACTCTTTCTGCCTCCTCTTCCATGGGGTTCCCTGAGCACTATAGATGGGGGTAAAGGGAGAACTTCATGAAGCCATCCCAGGAACTTCTCATTCTCCAAACGGGAACAATTTCTGTATTTTTTCTCTTCCATGTGTGCTAAAAGTCATCCAGTCTTAGAAAATGCCCCAGGAAATTTAAGGAATTGTCAGCAAAATTCTTGCAAATTAATTGCACAAAAAAGAGGGAGCAAAACATCCTAACTGAAATATTTTGTCCTGATGACTGGAATGTTCACATTCTTATTGCCAAATAAAAGTTTAAAAATGTATTGTTAGAAATAATACAGGCTTTGCAGTGTGGTTTTCCACTAGCTGAATGTTAGAGCAGAACCAAATGTTTATTAATTCCCTCTGCCACAGAGTTAATGGAACTGTTCTTTTAATTCAACAAACAGAAGCCTGTGTTCTTTGGATGCTTATTTTATTTCCCATGGAGTCTGCAGGCTGTTGGCTGACAATCACAATCGTTATGTATCTGTTTGGCTCCAGATAGTTCTTAAGAATTTTTAAAAATTTTTTCACAATAGTTCTGAAGGTGTACATCCAGAATTCTTGAGAAAGTTTCTGGATGTGATTCTCTCTACAAAGAACTTTTTTTTTGGTGGGGGCATAAGATTTCTCAAACCACAAAATGATGATCAGTGACTTGGCAGATGAATTCTTCTTTATGCCAAATAGAAGATTCTGACCCTCTCATTGTCTATTTCATGATTAGATGGAAAAACTATAGCTAGATAAGCACTAAATTCCTTATCCCAGGCTTATCTTCCCATATATACCTCATTCCTCCACTGACGTCTTATTTATGGAAGGGAAGAACTATCAAAAATAAGGCTACTTTGATATGAGAGATATAAAGTTGGTCAAGTACCTTAATTCTAACACTGCCTGCCTGTAGAGCTTAGCCAGCCTCTCTGCCCTGTCAGCCACGTAGTCTTAGGCAAATTAATCTCTCCACACTTTACTTTTCTTATTTACAAAATGAGAAAAAGATCTGGTGACTCTTGTAGGAGTGATATGTAATCAAATTAAGTCGGTGCATCTAACACTATAGCAACAGTGCCTATCAGTTGTAAATACGTCTGTGTATTTACAAGTGAGTTGTTAGGATTGCCCTTGTCTTTGATCAGCTCCATCTAATGTCCACCCTCACACTAAGGCAACCTCCTTTCTTTAGGAATTCAGGGTTGTTTTTAGGTCTCTAAATTGAAAGACATTAAATTCTTCTATTGTCTCACTCTACTTTCATTCTGTCCCTATTTTGAAAATGTTAGTTTTCCCTTATTGTTTCCTATATCAGCTGGTTCCATGGTGTAGATGAACGTCCTCAAAGGTACCATGGAGGAACTTAGTTTTCCATGGGTGGGGTACTGAGCATTACCATGGGTTATGTAAAGTGAAGCCTGGGGTGAAATCTTCAGAACAATGGGAGTGTGAACTCAAAGGAGACTGTAGAAACACGGTCTCTTGGTCTCTTTCTTCTTTGTGGTCATGGTGTGAGCAGTCATTCTAATATATTCTTTGACCACAATAGGCCAGAGGCCCTAACCAATGAGGAGCCTAATCATGTATTTGATTCTCAAAGTTAAGTAACTCTTTTGTCTTTATAAATCATTTAGTTTGGTATATAATTGTCCTTAGTGAACCGGATCAATACATTTTTGGTTGCTAGAACACTTTCTTATTTTATTCTGCCATAAACTGAGAAATCATATTATTAATCTAGAGAGAAATTGAAATGTTAGAGTACAGAGTAAAGGGACATAGTAAATCATCTTGACTCCAAATAAGAAGTTGGAGTGTTCCTTCTGATTGAAGCACATTCTCTTCCTGTTTGCCTTCCAGGAACCTCTTTTATATTTAAAAATAAAGAAGTTAGGTGAGTTACCATGGAGAAGGTGAGTGAGCTTAGGCAGTCAGGGTGTGCTCCACTCACAAAAACAATGGCTAGGTGGTAAAAAGGAGATAGAGGTGGCAGTGAGGCTCATGTAACATCTTTATAGGATCGCATGATGAACAAGAGTCATGTTTTTATACATGATTCCAAGCTTCATTTACAATCTTAGGCCAACAGGATCACTTAAAGACGACTGAATGGATAGCAGAGGTTTCCTATTAGAGTGCCATACTAACAACTATGTTTTCAGAAATTAAAAATTTCTGCCCCAACTCAGGTGCAGTGATTCAGAAACTCTGGGGATGAGGCCAGCACTCTATGTTCTGAGCATCTCTCCAGGTAGTTCTGAGGCATTTTGGTGCTTTAGAGCCATTGAACACTCATGCTACTCGGGGCTAACTACATGTTATAACAATATAAATAACCTCCAGCCTATAAATTCAATAACTAGGAGGTAAATAGAAATTACTTCAAGAGATCTTCGTATAAATAGTGACTAAGACCAACTTCATTAGAGCTATGTTACCAGTAGAAAATAAATGACTCTTAAGTTAGAAACTGTCATCTGCAGGGGTATAGCCTAAATAAGTGTGTCCTAAGGTTGATGTATTGAAAACCGAACCCAAATACAATGACACCAGCAAACAGTGGTAGGAGATGATTAGGTCATAATGTAGATTAAAAACTACGAGAGTAGCTCTCGTACAATCCTTCTCCCAGTTTTATACCTTGCCTAATATTTAGGGAAGGTTTATAGGACACAGTGGTGTCAAGGGCATCACAAGAAAACCTGCAGAATCAATTAACTTGGGTTCTTAGGGGCTCACAGAGACTGAACCAACAACCAGGGAATCTGCATGAAACTGACCTGGTTCCTCTGCATATATGTTACAGTTGTGTAACATGGTCTTCTTGTGTGACTCCTAATAGTAGAATTGAGGACTTTCTTTGATTCTCTTGCCTGCTTTTGGGACCCATTTCTCCTACCGGATTGCCTCACTCAACCTTAATAGGAGTGAAGGGTACCTATTCTCACAGCAACTTTGATATACCATGGTGGACTGATATCCAAGGGAGGCCGACCTGGTAAGAGAAACAGTGGAGGAGCAGTGGATGAAGTTGGGGGCACTGGGAAGAGGAGAAGGAAAGGAAACTTTGGTTGGGATTGCAAAAACAAAAAACAAACAAATCAAGAAAGAACTATGAGAGTAGTTCTCTTAATAGAATGACACCTGAAAGCTTGCTAGTACTTTTGTACCTCATGAGGATACAGGCCTCTAAAAGAATGTGAAAAGATAATCCCAGCGTTCAGGAGGCAGAAGCAGGCAGATCTCTGTGAGTTCAAGGCCAGCCTGGTCTATGAGAACAGTTCCAGGACAGGCTCCAAAGCTACAAAGGTACCTTGTCTTGAAAAAAATATCATGGATAGCATCATTTCACACCTACTAAGTCTCTGACCTTTGGGTGGTGTTGTAGATGGAGTCATGTTGTAGATGGATCATCTTAGGCTGGGTACCACAAGATCACTTGTGCTCTGAATTTTGATTGGTTGTGGATTTCTAAAATGACCCTCATTTGTTGCATATAGAAGTTTCTTTGTTGAGGGGTAGAGAGTTGTACTTTTCTGTGGCTATACAGAATAATTTTTGGAAGGTACAGGAATGCTTTTCCAGTTGTTCTTGTATAATCATGCAGTTACTCTGAAGGTTTGCAAATAGGTATGGGCTCCTAGTATACATAGCTGGTATGTTTGTCTTTGACAAAAATTATGTACCCTCTTACAGAATTTAGTTATTGGAAGATTTTTAAAAATATTGTTATTTTGTGGCTTTTGAACTGTTAAAAATAACACTGCCAACTGCATCCCATTATAAAATAAGGAAGAAGATAACCATATGTCTAGAAATGTAAAGATGCCCATCTGGTCATGGAACATCACAACTGATGATATTAGGGACAAGAAGGGAAGAGAATATTTGATATTTTAAATATGAATTTTCATAATGTAGAGCTTAGAGTTTTACCAGTGAAGATTGCTTCACTAACATATTGGCAGGCTTAAAAAATGGCCTATCTTATTCTGGGAAGATTTCCCTTTAAAAAACTTTTTTCCCTTATTCTGAGAATTGTATTAAAAGATGAACAACTGCAATTGGCATGGTGTGGATTATCTGCAAAGGAAGGCTGTGTTGAATTCATCTCCTTAAACTACATTTCTGTTTGGCCAGGGAAGATTTACGTTGTTTCACTTTGGGAAATTCATATTTCGCTCTTTATGATGCCAAAGTTGCCATGTTTACTCAGATATTCAACCTTGTCCTCATATTTAGTTCTTATATTCAGCACAGACAGCATGGGAGAAGTACCTGCCTATCAGGGAAAGTTTCCAAGTTTCAGGGTCTCCAAAGACATGTGTACAGTTGAACACTCTAGAGTATTTCCTTCTTGTGCCTGTAAAGCAGTTAGTATTCAGCTCAGGCTGATAGGCAATTCCTATGTTCACGCCATACTAGGTGTTATGCTATAGAAGGCATAAAAAAACTTTAGCAGTATGTTTTCCTTCCTGGCATTTAAGAAGAACTAAACGTGGGGAGGTGTGAATGTCATTCTGGATTTGCTTGTTTTCTATTGCTGAGGGTTATTTGTTAAGATCATAGAAATACTTTTGTGAATGGTACCTTATAAAATAAAGGAATATTCCTACCTCTCATCCTGTTCCTGTTCCTCCCTTTCAGCAATAATATACTTGTGATCTTGGTATAAATGTCATATTGTGTGAATATGCAAACATCACATCCGCCTACATATGTTCTGTTGCTTAGTAATTCTTGGCACTACAGCAAGTGAATGCTGTGCCTAATAAATGAGATATCCATCAGAATGAAAAATGCACTATACTGGTCTCTTGAATATGAAATCATTATTTCATATTGTAGGAAAGTAGGTCACATTATCATGCACAGTAGCAAAGAAATTTGGGAAGGGACTGAATTCAGGGTTAAAGTCTACTCATATATTCACTAAAAGGCATGACATCATTTGCAAAGCCGTAGGCTAATATTACAGTATATACTTGTAAAATACAGGAAAAATACGTGAAGTTAATTAAAAGCATTTTAAGAATTTACAAAGAAGCTTCTCTGGTAGAAAATCTGTGTTTCTTTAAAAGTAAGTTCTGGAATTATGTCTTAAAGATCAACAAATTGTCTTTATTTTACTATAATTGCCATACTCTCCCTTTCAACTCAGAACC
The DNA here is from genome assembly GCA_004026605.1 of Ondatra zibethicus. Classification (NCBI taxonomy): domain Eukaryota; kingdom Metazoa; phylum Chordata; class Mammalia; order Rodentia; family Cricetidae; genus Ondatra; species Ondatra zibethicus. The sequence goes on along the minus strand of PVIU01015407.1, from coordinate 19,280 downwards.
CATATTTCTTTTTCTCCTGGACTACCATTGTAAAATTTTTCTATGCAATTGGTGGATCCTCTTCATATAGATAAATAACAAGGAGAAACTTTTAAGGAGCTCTTGACAATGAGGAATTTGGGGAAGTCAAAGATTGTTGACTTCCAGCCATGTGTAGCCACTCATCTTGTTGAGCCTGCCTTCAGGACCTTGTGCATTATGGGCTAAATTAACACAATTTTGCCCACCAAAAAATTCCCTCAATATCACCCAGCTGCAAGCTACAATGATGAGTGGTCTGGCAAGCTATGTCCACTGGTGCAATAATGGCACTAATGTTATAGAAGTAACCAAACACTTTCTGATTGGCTCCAAAGACCAATCTATTAGATGGAACCAATACCTCACATTATTAAAAGGTCTGAAATCTGTGGCTAGATAGATTCTAATCCCTAGGAAAGAACCATTATTATTCTGTTAAGTGGACATCATATTAAAATGGTATATAATGACTTTCTTATACCTATAGATCAGAGCATCTCTCAACCATTATCTGAGAAACTTCTTGCAGTAGATGACCCAAACTGTCAACTACAAGATACTATGGAGTTCTCAGCCATAAATGAGACAAACATATCACACTCCTCCCCGCAAGGCTTATGAACTAACTATAAAAGATGAATTAAAACTGTACTTCATGGGGAAAGAAGAAGAAATCTCAATTTAAGATGTGAAGGGATTGAGAAATAGAAAGGGTGAGAACTGGAAGAACTGGGGAAGGGTATGAATATGCTCAAAATACATTGAATAAAATTATGAAAGAATTAATCAAAATATTGTTTAAAAATGTTGTGAAACCTCTCTCTGGAAAGAGAGAGTGACATTATTTGAAGATATGGTACTTTTAAGGATCCCTTTTAAAAATTACAAATGCTCACATGCAAATTGCACAATTTAGTGCATTTAGGTATGATGTTTCTTTCTTGGTTTGGGTGTAAAATGTCCCTAATAGGTTCATGTATTTAAATATTTTGTTCAAAGTTGGTGGCACTTTGGGGGAGTATGTGGAGTCTTTAGGAGGTAGGACTATCTGAAGTCAGTGGGTCATTGGGGGCATTTAAGTGTTGTAGCCTGCGCCACTTCTGTGTGACTGCTCTGCTTACTTGTTGGCTTCCTGATTGGAGCAGCTACCATATGCTCCCATTGCCATGAAATCAATTATTATAAATTTCTTGTAATGCAGACTATAACTTTTCAACACATAAATTAAACAAATTCTTCCTCCTTTGAATGGAGGTATTCTGTAAGGTATTTTGCCAAGGAGTCAGGAGAGATAATTAAATTTCCACATGTGAGTATGTTAGATTTTAAACATATATACTTTTGTCATAACTCATACTTTCATTTTCCTTCCTGTTTCTTCAAAATAATTCCCTTTGTCTTCCCTCTAGGATTTTCTCAGGTTCTATATATGTCTGTCTTACTCAACATAATAATTTCTGGTACCATTTATTTTCCTGAAAATGACACGATAGCATTCTTTGCTATGAATGACTAAAATGTCATCGCATATGTGTTTACACACATATACAGATATACATCGTATTTTCTTCATCCATTTACCTATTGATCGTTGCCTAGACTGTTCCCCTATGTCGACAGTTGTGAAAATTTTCTAAAGAAAAGCGGATGTGCAGGTATCTCTGCTATACTCTGACCTCATTGACATTAAGCATATTCCAAGGAGTTACTTATCTTTTATTACACTTTTTTAAAGCCTTTAAAGAAACCTCCATATTGTTTTCCATAGTAGCTCTGCTAATTTGCATTTATAACAACAGCGTCTAAGCATTGGCTTTTCTCCACATCTTCTCCAGCATATGTTGCTTTTTTGAACAAGTGATGTTTATTGCACAGAATTATGAAACATATATATATATTTTATTCATGTCTATTATGTACCTTACTAGTAATAACTCCAATTGCCCTTTCAAGTCCCTTCTCTCCTGTCCTGACATCTATCTTCCTCTACTCAAATAGCTTTCTTCTTTTTTATTCTCATATATGAACAAAGCAGGATTCTTCATAGGAGAATAAACAGATAATACTCTTTTTTTAAAAAAAAATCTGGCTTTTTTTTTTTTTACTCAAGATTCATTTCCTGTAAGTCGCATAATTTCACTGTATATAACTGAGTAAATCTCCATTGTGTATATATACACAATAATTTCCTTATCCATTCAGCTGGTGATGAATAGGTTCCATTACTTGGGTAATAACAACAGGTAACCTTCTTGTGTGTTGGCTTAGATTCTTTTGGGTATAGTGTGATAGGATAATAACGGAGTTCTACTTTGAGTGCTTTGGAGGAACATCCAGACTGATTGGGTATGATGAACCTGTTTAATTTTGAATTGCATTTCAATGACAGATAAGGATGTTAAATATTTTCATTGTTCAGTTTTAGTTCTTTCTTAGAAAACTACCTGTTTATCTACCTGACTATTGATTAAAATCACATATTTTTTGTTACTTCTTTGTGTTAATGTATATATTGTTAGTACTTAATTCTGTCAGAGTAATACTTGACAAAGATTTTCTACTGTTCTATTAGTCATCTCTTCAATCTACTGATTGTTTCCTTTGTTATATAAAAGCTTTCAAGTGAAAAAATAATCTCAGTCATCAATTCATGCTTTTAATTCCTGAATTATTGGACTCTTTCTCAAGTAATTATTGCCTTTCCCAATATCTTAAAGTGTTTACCCTGATTCTTTTCTCTAGTTGTTTGAAAGTTTTCAGCCTTATATTTAGACCTCAAGTCATAGCCTGGTTATAATAATCTATGTCTTTAATTCCACCACTCGGAAGGCAAAAGCAGGTGGATCCCTATGAGTTAGAGGTCTACATTCTGGTCTATCTTGTAAGTTTTAAGCCAGTGAGATGCTGACTCAACTATTCCCCTTAATGTCAAAAGATTCTGAGTCATACTGAGTTAATTTTTGTACAGGAAATTAATTTTGATAAGGATCCAGTCTCTCTCTTCTACATTTAGAAATCTGTTCCCCAAGCCCTCTTTGTTAAGCAGTATTTTTGGGGAGATTTATCTTTTGGTAACTTTGTTGAAAATCAGATTGCTATATCTAAGTTTATAACTGGATCCTCTACTTTTTTAAAGGTCTGGTAAATTTGTGAGTGAACTCATTTAGTACTGAATTATTTTTGATGAGGAGAGTTTATTCTTTCTCCAATATAATTTCTTTTTTAATTTTTATTGCTTTATAAATAATACCATTCAAAATTTCCACTTCCTCCCCTCGTCCCATTTCCCTTCCACTCCCCCACTCACCTTTCCCCCCTCCCCCTCCAGTCCTAAGAGAGGGAAGGTTACCCTGCCCTGTGGGAAGTCCAAGGCCCTCCCCCCTCCATCCAGGCCTAGGAAGGTGTGCATCCAAGCAGACTAGGATCTCAAAAAGCCAGTACATGCAGTAGAAACAAATCCCAGTGCCATTATCATTGGCTTCTCAGTCAGCCCCCATTGTCAGCCACATTCAGAGAGTCCAGTTTGATCACATGCTTGTTCAGTCCCAGTCCAGCTGGATTTGGTGAGCTCCCATTAGATCAGGCACACTGTCTCAGTGGGTGGCATGGGGGTTGGGGTAGTGTGGGGGGAAGGGGAGAGGGGGAGAGAGAATGGAGAAGGGAAAGATTGGGGAAAGCTTGGGGGAGTGGGGGAGTGAGATGGAGGAAGGGTGGATATAGGATCAGGGAAGAAGATATCTACATTAAGGGAGCCATTTTAGGGTTGGCAAGAGACTTGGCTCTAGAGGGGCTCCCAGGTGTCCACGGGGATGTCCCCAGCTAGGTCCGTGGGCAATAGATAAGAGGGTGCCTGAACTGGCCTTGTCCCATAATCACACTGATGAATATCTTGAATATCACCATAGAACCTTCGTCTGGCGATGGATGGAGACAGAGACAGAGACCCACATTCACATCAGAGCAATCCAGTTGAAGAGCAGAAGGAGGGAGAAGATGAGCAAGGAAGTCAAGACTAAGGGAGGTTGGTTTATCCAATATAATTTCTTAGTAATACGTTTTTATCTTGCTTCAATCTTGGCAGCTCATATAAATATAATATTTTTCTTTTTTATTTGTTGCTGGAAACTTTTTTTTTGTCCTGCCTGTTCCTACTGGATCAGTTTCTCTCCTGTCCTCAAGTTCCTGAATAACCACTCTGAGACTTAATATTAATTACTAACTCTTTGGCCTCTTGGCTCAGATTTTGTATTAATGAGCTCTTGCTATTTAACCCATTTCTATTATTTTATATTTTACCACAAGGTTTATGGTTTGTTACTTTACATCTTGCTTCTCTGCTGGCTGCTGACATCTACTTGATTCCTCCCTTTCTCAGAACCCTGCATCTTTCTTTGGATTTCTCACCTGGCTCTTTTCTGACTGGCTATTGGCTAAATCAGCTTCTTAACCAATGGTAATAAAACATATTTACAGCATACAGAGAGGCATCCCAGATCATATTTGCTTTTGTTTTTTCAAAATGGGTTTCCCTATGTAGTCTGGGGTGTCCTAAAACTGGCTATGTAGCCCAGGCTGGCCTCAAACTGAGAGATCTGTCCACTTCTGCTTCCCGAGTGCTGGGATTAAAGATGTGCAACACCACTGCTCAGGCATTTGATTTTTAAATTTACTTATTTGGATATGTGTTATGTTGCTTTAGTTTATTTTGGAAAGGAGTATGCCAACTTTATTTATATTTTCATGGAACCATCCCTTTTCCCATTATTATTTATCTTATTTTTTAGTGTCTATTAATTTTTAAAGTTATGATCTTTTTTTCTAATATTAATTTGAGTTGGATTTGTTCATAATTCTCTAAGTCCTATAATCACTTAACTGATATCTCCATGTGGTTTTAATGCAGGCACATATAGCATTATGCTCCTCACTAAGTACTGCTTTACAACAGTCTTTAGCACTGATAAGGTGCAAAACATCACTTTTGATTTATTAATTTTTGTTAAGATTTTTTTATGTCCTAAGGTTTCTTTAGGAGAGTTCCATAAATTCATGAAATCATTTTATATTCTATAGTTAGAAGATGAAACTTTAATTTAAAACCATTTAGATTTATATTTGCCTGTATTATATGTGTGTGTGTGTGTGTATACACCACATGTGTTTCTGTAGCTTATGAAAGTCAAAATGGGTCTTTGGGTATCCTGGAACTGGAGTTAAAGATGATTGTGAACCACCACATAGATACTGTGAACTCAGTCTAAGTCCTTTGCATGAACAGTGAATGATCTTAGGCTTTGAGCCATCTATCCAGCCCCAAATTAACATTTTAATTATTAATGTATATACATATGCACAATGTGTGGGGGGCATACACATTCAGATGCTGCTGTAGAAGTCAGAGGACAACTTTTTGGCATTGGTTCTCTCCATTTACCTGCACAATGGTTCCAAGGATTTAACTCAAGACTCCAGACTAGTGTGGCAAGTGACTCTACCAGCCAAGTTTGCTTGCTGGCCCTGAAAAACTTTTTAAAGGTCTGTTAAGTCCATTTGAAGAGCAGTGTAATTTACTATTAATAATTCTGCTAGTAGATGGCCAGCAATACCTATGGAGCTTGCATTAACAGGGTTGGAATTAGTGGTATATGTTGCCCCAAACAAATATTTATGTGGACACTGAGAACTAAAATTAGGTCCTCATGATTATTTGGAAAGCACATTATTTACTGACCTATCTTCCTAAACTTGAATGTAATAATTTAACAGCCATATATTTGTGAGGTCACATTTTTTTATTCTGTGTGATCTTTCAGTTTAGTTCTTTATGTGATTTTTTTGAGTTTTTCATCTCTAAAATTTCTATCTGATTTTTTCAGAATATTTATTTCTTTACTGACTTTTTTTAATATTCTATGCTGTCACCTATGACCTTTAATCCCAGTACATAGGAGACAATGATAAGCAAATATCTGTTAGTATAAATATACCTAGTTAGTTCCAGGATATTTTGAGGTACATAGTGAGATTCCATCTCAAAACTATAACAAAATTCTATGTTGTATTTCAATGATTATTTGTATCATTGAATTCACTGTTCATTTTAAATGTCATTCTTTTTAATTCTTTGGCACTTCTATTCTTCAATGGCCTTGGAATCAATCACTAAAGATTTCTGAGTTTTAGAGAGTCTTAATTTTCATGTTTTTCTCATATTTTCTTATGTTTGTAATATACATCTGATGGGAAGGAAATCACTTCCAGTTATATATGTGAATTGGCTCAGAGGATAGTTGCCTTTGAATTATGTACCCTAGATTATTAATTTACACAGTATTAAATCTGATTCCAAATAGGTTCAGTGGAATACTTTCTCTGTGGCCTCTTTGGCTGCTCTGGGTGTTTTGAAACAGTTTCTGCCTCAGAACATGAGGGTTTCTCTAGGATTTGGGGAATATGTATTTTAGACTATATATGTATTTATATATATATGTATATATGTATTTAGACTATATATGTATTTTAGACTATATGGCATAGGTACCTTCTATGACCACATTTCTAGTTTTCCTTTTTTTTTTTAATGCTAACACAAAGATATGGGAATGATCAGAGTTTAAGTTCTGTATTTTGGAAACACACAGAAACTGTATTCTTATAATGGTGGTGTTATGGAGTGAATGTTCACAGAATGAAGTTGTGTTCCCATGTTGACAGATATTTCTACCCTGCCCAGTCTCACAGGTGTTCAGTTCCAAAGAAACACACAGAGGCCTGAATTAATTATAAACTGGTTGGCCTATTAGCTCAGGCTTTCTTGTTGACTAACTCTTACATCTTGCATTAACCCTTAATTCTTGTCTGTGTTAGCCATATGGCTTAGTACCTTTTATCAGCAAGGCAGTCTCTTATTGCTTCCTCTGTGTCTAGATAACAACTGCAGACTGAGCCTTTCCTCTTCCCAGAATTCTCCTGTTTTGGCCACCCCACCTATACTTCCTGCCTGGCTACTGACCAATCAGCATTTTATTAAGCCAGCACAACTGATAAACCTTTACAGGATACAAGACCATTGTCCCACAGCAATCTCCCCACCAGCCTTTTTTTAAGAACAAGAACATTGAATCAAATCTCTTTTGTTTAGCTTTTTCACTTACTGTTATCCATAGCAACTTGTAACCAACATTCTAAACAAAGACAAACATCTGTAAACCATATTTTGGGAATGTGGACAGTTTTCTAGAATACTTCCTGCTGATTGGAGGTGCTGATAATCTTATGGGGACCTAAAGAAAATTTAGGATGAAGATCAAGTTCTGACTGGAATATTCTGTGAGGCTTGATCATTTCAACCACCAGTCTTGAGGCTGTTCTGGATGTAGAACTCAGAAGAGGTCCTCTGAAATGTTGGATCATCTGGGCCACCTGCTCCTATCAGATAATTTTCAGGGGGTCTCCCTTGATCAAACCTGATTTCTTAATCCAGAATAAATCGACAGCCTTTCATTTCTGTGGAAACAAAAGTAAAACCTCTTCTCCAAATTAACATATCTTTTGACTTAAATTTTGAAGTCAAAGCATTTTCAAAATATTTAGGTTGTATTAATCCAGTAGCATTTGTAATCAAATGTCTTTTTAGCAGCTGTTGTTCCTTCCTCAGCCATCAAACAATTCAAAGCTAATACAATAAAATTACAGTATCCAGATTGTCTGTGTAGTTTTCATCTTTATGTGGCTATATTTTAAACTCTATTACTTTTTTGATTTTTTTTGAGCTGGGGTTTCTCTGTGTATCTTTGGCTATCCTGGAACTCACTCTGTAGACCAGGCTGACCTTGAACTCACAGAGATCTGCCTGCCTTTGCCTCTCAAGTGCTGGGATTAAAGGTGTGTGAAATCACATCCAACTACTCTCTTTCTTTTCTTTCCTAAAGATGTAATCCTTTTTCTTTTTTTCTCCCAAGCCTACATATATTTTTAAACACACTTAAACCACTTAGAGTTTTTTCCATCAGAATCTATCTTTACTATTTATCTCTCTTTCTTTTTGACAACATGAGTCTTTTATTTGCTAAGCCATATGGCTAGGATTAAAGCCATGATGCTTGCATCCACCACAACATTCCTTAGCTTTCTGAGAGTCTAGCCTCATGGCAGAGGTACTGGCTGGAGCCATATTTACCACAACTCTATGGAATTTCAAGGTCCCTGCCACCACAAAGAAGCTTTCTGTTGGCTAGTCATAAACACCATTTAAGTGTTTAGTGGTGGGGTATCTTAGAAGAGCTGCAAGGCTTTTGCAGTTAAAGCCAAAATGAGCTTGCCTCTAGCAAACAGAACCCATCTGAGAGAATTCTGCTACCAAGAAGCCATGCTTAACTCTGTTCTTTTATGTCTAGAATTATTTCCCAAGCTCTCTCAGGTTTTATGTGGATGTAGTTGTACACATTGGTGCTATGTTGTTGACAGAGATTTCTGTTCTGCCAAGTTCCACAGCTGTTCAGTTCCAAAGAAACATACAGAGGCTTGCATTAATTATAAACTGGTTGACCTATTAGCTCAGGCTTTCTTTTTAACTAACTCTTACATCTTACATTAATCCATAATTCTTTTCTGTATTAGCCATGTGGCATGGTACCTTTTATCAGCAAGGCATTCTCATCTTGCTTTCTCTATGTCTGGATGACAACTGCAGACTGAGCCTTTCCTCTTCCCAGAATTCTCCTGTTCTGGTTGCCTTGCCTATAATTCCTGCCTGGCTACTGGCCAATCAGCATTTTATTAAACCAGTATAATTGACAAATCTTTACAGGGTACGAGACCATTGTCCCACAGCATTCCCAGTGTTCATGCCCACTTGGGCACTAAGCTATATCGGGGAACTTATTAATCTTTACTGTTAGTGAGTTTAAGTTTCTGCAAAATTTTAATTGGGCTAGATTGTGGGTAGAGTAAACTAAAAATTCCTCAAACTGGCTGTGAGAGAAGATAGTTCAGTACCAAATCATCTACTCATTGTTCTATCAGTGCTTAACAAGATGCCTTATTCCCCTTAGAGGGAAGGAAAGTGGCCATAGTAACAAATGCTGCACAAAAACTCACTAGGTATAGAAATTCAGTTACAATCAACTGAAATCAATGAAAACTACAACAGCAATAACAAAAGGCTGCAAACAGGAAATAGTCTAAATTAAACTAAAAAACTAAAAATGTATGCATTAATTTAAGGAAAAATTAGGCAGTAAAGGAAAAGATAAAGATATTATCAATTTGTATTGGAAATTAAAAAGTAAGAAAATGTAATGAAAACAGCAGCAATAGAGTCACAAAAGATGGAAAGGATTTGGATACAGAGACAGTTGTGCCGATATTCTTTCTGACTGAGGTGTTTGGGGTAAACTATTTTTCCCCAAGTGTGTTCATAGTTTCTCCAAAGGTTCTTAGACATAAAGTTGGTGATATGGCCCATGTCTGGGTTGCAACACCACCCCACGTTCACTGGTTGAGCTACAGTGTTTTATGGGCTGTGTCAGGCAAATAGTATCTAAGGAACCTTGTGGATCTCAGTCTGTGTATCATATATTCAGTATCTTGAAATGTGGCTGGGCAATGTAGTTAAGCCACTGAAATTATACATTGTGAATGCGGATAGGAGAATAGAAGAACACAGTGGGCTGCTGCCCTCATCTTTGGTCTTCTTATTGTTAGACTGAACTTTCTTCATCATACATATTGGAATGATTTTGCTCATCATCACAGAGGTTAGTATCACTCACCACTTTGTTCGCTACTCTCTGAGACTTTCTGGGTTCTGCCATGTTCAAACATCTCAGCATGTTCGTGTCAATTACATAACCATTTTCTAAACAATCAATGTGACAGGTTGTTCCCAGGGACTTGATTGCTCAGTTTTCTGTTCACTGGAGTATTTTTATCTCAACAGTAGGTACCCTTTTAATGTTTCTCTCATTAGGGTACTATGAGATGCTGCTGAGTAAAGAAGAATTAAATGTTCTTTCTAAACTAGCCTTCCAGGCAGTATGTGTGTCGGGACTTTTGGACCACGTCTCAGAAGTGGATTTAAAGTTTATGTACAATGGAAACACAAGTTGCAACTGCACAGAGAGGACAAATTGGTGAGTGATAATCCACACAGAAGGGCATTCCACTCCCTACGCCCTTGGTACCAAGGCAAAACCCAGGGCCCCTCCCCCACCTGCCTCAGTTTCTCTAGCCAGCCATCAAGCATGCTTTCTGTAGGTAGGCTGCTCCAACACCCCCATCCCATTAATCAGACCCTGTAAGCTACAAGTCCCACTCTGCCCCCAAACTCCTATCTTCCTTCGACCTCAGAGGAACTCTGAAGAACAGGCTGTGACTGCACAGGGAGGACTAAGAGAGTGGACCAAGACAGTGGGCCAAGAGAGACCTCAGCGGCTCCCAGAAACACAGACAGCCATAGTAGCAAGCAGACCAAGAACACTCCCAAAGATAGTAACTTCCAGGATTGGACCAAGAGGTAGAGACACAGCTGGCACCAGTTGGAGAAAGAGATGAGTAGGCACCAATGCGAGAACTCATTCAACAACCTGAAACCCACATGGTAACACCAGAAACCAGTGGACATACAACAGAAAGACTTAAACATCTTAATCCAGAAGAATTAGAATAAATCAATTTTAAAGATGTCTTTATGAGGATGATGGAGACCTTTAAAGGGAAAATGAAAAATTCCCTTAAAGAAATGGAGGAACAGACAAACAAAAGATTGAAAGAAATCAATAAATCTCTTAAAGAAACCCAAGAAAACCAAACCAAAACAAAACAAAAAAAACAATCAAACAGGTGAAGCAAAAATTCAAACAATTCAATGTTTGTAAACTTAAATAGACACAATAAAGAAAACACAAACTGAGGGAATTCTGAAAATGGAAAATCTGGGTAAACAAATGGGAACACAGATGCAAGCGTAACCAACAGAATACAAGAGGTGGAAGAGAGAATCTCAGATGTTGAAGATATCATGAAAGCCATAAGGTGTGGAACAGATGTGCTTCAGATACTAAAAGGCCATGGATGCAAGACCAGACTACTTTACCCAGCAAAGCTTTCTATCACCATTGATGTAGAAAACAAGATATTCCATGAGAAAACCGGATTTAAACAGTATCTATTCACAAATTCAACCCTACAGAAAGTACTAGAAGGAAAACTCCAAGATAAGGAAGCTAACTGCACCCACAGAAACACAGGAAGCAGATAACCTCCACCAGCAAACTCCAAATAAGGGAAACACACAAATACTACCACTGAAAAATAGCAGGAATTAACAACCACTGGTCATTAATATCTCTTAGTATCAATGGGATCAATTTATCTATAAAAAGATACAGTCTAAGAGAATGGATATGAAAGCAGGATCCATTCTTCTGCTGCATACAAGAAACACACCTCAACCTCAGAGTAAAAGGTTGGGAAAAGATTTTTCAATCAAATGGACCTAAGAAACAAGTGGGTGTGGCTATCCTAATATCTAACAAAATATATTTCAGACTAAAGTCAATCAGAAGAGATTGAAAAGGACACATCATACTCATCACAGGAAAAATCCATCAAAGAGGCCGCAGTCCTGAATATCTATGCGCCAAATACATGAGTTGTCCAAAATTCTTTTCCACAGGCAGGTCTTGTTTTACAGATGGGTCATCTAATGGTATAGGAGGGATTCATGACCCAGATATTTATCAATTTATTAATTTTTCCTTTCCCTTTGCCCAATAAGTGGAACTGTTTTGAATCATCGATTATGGCTAGTTTACAAACTCTTAAATATTATTTCAGGTTCCGATTATGTTGCAGGATTATTTCCAGAAATAGAAACTGCTTTAATTTTGTCTTCACAACCAATTATGCTCACAATCCTACAGAAACTATAACTGATGAAAGCCTGCACGCATCCCTTGATTATAACTCAGACTCGTGTACACTCTAAACTTCCTAGATTCATTGCAGTAGGACAGAAGCTAACTGATATCTTAACTTGCCTTATTTTTGACTTCTCAAGAAGGAAAGTGGAAAGGGATATGCATCTGTCTTTGCTGATAGGTCCACTGAAACACTATGGATTCCTCTTTGGCTCCCCTGACACAGGCCATGAAGGACAATGGTGGAAGGCAAGAAAACTGCAGAAGGTACCAGAAAGATGTCATACCCCAGCTGAAGGGTAAAAGGAGATATGGACCTGATTATCAGAAAATGTCTGTCCACCTGGGCTGAGTAAAGGCCCTATGCACCAAGGGATAAGATACTTTACTAGTGCCTATGTTTATTACTGAACTTTGGGACCATAATAGACTCATTAATCCATTTGAAGAGGGGGCTGCATTTAATTTTGCTCTTGAGATTTGAATCACTTCCCATGGGGCATCAAAAGTTTTGTATTCCTATTAAAGCCTTATATGGTTTACATTTTTTAAGACACCAAAACTACTAATCATATGAATCTCTTTCTATGCTGTTCTCTAGATTTTTTTTTTTCTGATCAATACAGAAATGGAACTAATAGTCCTAGACATGGTTTGGATCTTTGTTTTGGTTAGCAGAGTATTACACGTAGTGCTTTTCTTCTGATACAGTTTGTTTGCTTATAGGAAGGATACTAATGCATCAAATGATAATTAGAGTTATCTACATCATTTCAAATCAAGACCATGTTGGATATCCTGCTATTAAAATATTAAAAAGGAGAAGATGTCAGAATATAGTTCAAGAAGGGAGTTGGGTGAGAACTCTAAGTACTTGTGAGAAAACTCTAAGAAAGCAAGACAGAAGTCTGTGACCTCAGTTGCTTGAGAACACAGAACTGTTTCTGTCCTGACCTTCCCAGGTGTAGCAGGTGTGAGTGAGCTCACTTTAGATCATTCATTACAATTGGCAATTGTTATTTGTTTATATGCCTCTATGGAAAATCATGTTTTGCCCTTGTGATTGTACACTGTACTCATCTGACTCTTCTTAACAGTCAGAGAATAAATTGTCTGATGATTTGAATAAAGTTTACTAATGCATGAAACTTTAGTCTACATAATTTTAGGACCCTCTCTCCCAGTTCATGCTGCTAACTAGAGCGGTAAACAAGGAAAAGGAGAAAGAAATACTGGAAAAGCCAGTATACTAGGATTTCTGCTGCAAGGTAGTGTATTCTAGAAATGATGTGAAGCTACACCCATGAATTCTCAAATGTAGGGATGCCTAAAGAAATCCTGCATCATGACATCATAAGTTGACATGACAATGGGAATGGAGTAAATTTTACAAAGCCTTACTACTAAATAAAGAACAAGAAGCAATCAATGGCTGCCGAGAAGGGAGAATCAGTTTTGGTTAGGAGTGTGTGTGTGTGTGTGTGTGTGTGTGTGTGTGTTTGTGTGTGTGTGTGTGTGTGTGTGTCTAACAATAGCAAGAAGTTATGAATTTGAGGTAGAGTGGACCGCCCCAGAAGGGGTTAGAGGTGATCTAAATGGTATAAATACAGTACTTTCATATGAAATTCTCAAAAATTTATTGAAAATCAATTAATTGAACATATTTCTATCAACCACTTGGGAAAAAATATTCTTCAGAAAAGTTGTGTCTTTGAAAAATTTTAGAAATAAAATAAGACCTATCTAAAATATCCATTGCCATAATGTTCTCTTGATAATGTGCTTTATGATAATGTTCTTTTGGACATCATTAAGTGTTGTCCCTTGAAAACGTTTTGCTCTTTGTGATTCTTTTGAACATTACTCATTATTACTGTTGGAAAGTTCCCCACGTGGCTTTGTAATAAACCTTTTTCATCTTTTACGGTATGTTTTTTGGGTCTCACCTAAAGTATTTCAGTAGAGATTTCACGTCTTACTGAGGCACTTAGGTAAAGCCAATGTTAGAAATAAGTAATATTTCCTTGATGTTAAAATCTGGAAACAGTTTAAAAATTACCCCATTTAAAGATAATGCTTTTAGGCTTTATGAACAGATACACAGGTATTTTGATGTTACAGGTGAAATTTAGAAAGATACAGCAATAAAGAATAAGTGTCACAAAACAGAGGAGATGCACAGTAAGCTCTGAAGATTGACAAGAATCAAGTAGAAAACCCATAATACTCTCATAGATGATGAAGGAACTTAAAAATTTTCTGTGATTTCAGTCACAGTTTTTTTTTTCCCCAAGGAAAGGGATTGTAAATCAAGACTGACTTTAAAAGAGATTATGTTTTAGACAGACACCTTGCAACTTTAGGAGAGTGTGCTCAGTATTTAACTTTCCTGTATTTAATTCCTGGAAAATTGAAATGCTGAAAAGTGAAGTGAAGGTCACCTTCAAGAATTTTCAAAGTTAAAAGTATATTAATGGCTTACCAAGTTATGGTGTAAATCCAGAATAAATTCTTCTTAATTAATTAATTATAAATCTTATATCTGTTACAACAGGGAAAATAGAGAGGAAATATCAGTAATTTTGTAGCCTAGTTATTTAGTTTTTAAAACTTACTTATTTTGCTTTTTTATTTTTATTTTTTATTATTGTGTGAATGTATTTACACTGCAGGTGTACTGATGCTCACAGAAGCCAGGGGCGGCCTCAGACCCTCTGAAACTAGAGTTACAAAAAGTTGGGAGCCACCTAATGAGGGTGTGTAACACTGAACATGGGTCCTCTGCAAGAGCAGTAATTTGATCTTAACTGATGAGGCAACTCTCATGCCTCCCAGTTATTTTTATTTCCACTGATACTCTATACTTCTCTGCCATTCTTGAAAAGGAAATGCTGTCTTTCTATACTATTCACTAGATTGGTGCCTGGTGACCTGCTTTCATGCTTCACCTCTTTTCTATGAACGATGATTTTCAAATCCTTTCCAGTGGTTGTTTATGTCTTCTGTGTCTAATACGACCAGCAACCTGAGCATCTCCATCATAAAATAGACTTGCTGTAGTACCTGCAGAACATTTGGGTTCATAACCATGGCAACCTGTTTCCTTGCACAGCTCTAAGGATTGATCTGATCATGGTGGTGAAGGAATTAAGAAGTGACAAGCATACAGACACCGAAATGTTGTGAATGGGTGGACTGGACTCTCTGATAGACAAGTTGTGGTTCCCAAGAAGCCCAGCTTGCTTGTTTGATATAGTTGAACAGGAAGGCCAGGTAATTGTGCACAGCTGAACAAGGAGGCAAGGTTTATGGTGCATTTCCGGGTTAAGAAAGCAGGTTGACTGATCTCAGAGGGAACAGTTTCTCTCTGTAGGGGAACAGCAATCAGTCCATGACTATCTGGACATTTTCTGCCTATACTCTCAATATTTGCACTTACACTAAGAAGGAAGGCTTTGCTGTTTCCCTGAGTCTAATCTAGGGAATGCTTTGTCATTTCCTCATGGGAGAAACTTTGATGCTTTCCACGGTTAGCTTATGTCAACAAATTACACCTACTCCAGAGCACACAATAGGCGCCTACTCCACGCCCCACAACAAAGCTAACAGCTTGGTCTATAGTAATAATAAAAAATGAGACTGTTCGCAGTGCCTCACAGAGGAAAGGAGGAAGGTCACTAGACTCTCATTTGAGAGTCCAGGCGCTGTTCTTACCTCTCTTGCTGTATGCAGTCATAAGGAATGCTAGAGTATGTAGAAGGCAGAACGTTAACCATGGATTAGGACTCATCAAGGATGCTCCTGTTGCTGTCTCAAGTATGCTTTGGATTGGGCTGTTAATTTACAGAGTTGTCTTTGGGTCACTCACACTCTTGTATGTAGCCCCCATCGGCCTGTTGGTGTCCTTCGCATTTTGGGTGGACACAGACTCTTTTATGTCTTTTCAGGAAAATCCACACAACATCAATTTATTCAATGTGTGCATTTTTGTGACATAGGATCTTTCTAACTGACAGTTCCATGGGAACCTCGAATATCTAGACATACTGGTTGATTCCAGCAACTTTTATGCAGCCTTCAATTTCCTCTTCTTAATTTTGTCTTCAGAGATAGTAGAAGTATAAATTCAACTGTCACAAAATTTAGAAAATCTTGTTGTCTTTGATACCTTTTATTCTTTTTACTTACCTATAAATTACTATAAAAAGTTGTTTGGAAGTATTCAGGGATATCTTCTATGTAAATAAGTAAAACCTCTATTTTAAAGCTTTCTAAAACAAAAATATAGCTGGTGATGCATGCCTTTGATCCCAGCACTTGGGAAAAAGAGACAGGTGGATTTCTAAGTTCAAGGCCAGCCTGGTCTACACAGTAAATTCCAGAATAGCCAGGGCTACACAGAGAAACCCTGTTTTGATATTTGTTGTGTGTGTGTGTGTGTGTGATTCCTTGATTACAAATTAATGACCTATAAAAATCAAATTTATGAAAAATGATGTTTTTTCTTTAAAATTGTGTATACTGTGGTCAGAATTTCTATCTTTGCTGTAATTTATGTTTGTGCAACATATAAGCTGTTTGTTTTTTTTTAATTTAAATCATACTCAATACCCTTTTGGGTTTTATTCTCATAACTTATTACCTGCTTGAAATAGCCTCTTTATTCTGGTTTAAAAGTGAACTGAAGCATAACTATTAGTGTTATGGATTTCCATAGAATGCTCACAGTAGAGTGGTGAAGTTTACCCTGAATATTTTTATATTTCAATATTAAAACTTCACATTTATTTGTAATCTGTGATTCATTTTAAGTTATTGGTGATGTGGTAATGTGCTTGTTGTTTTTTTCTTCCAACTTGGAAAAAACAGTCATATTTGGGAAGAAGGAATCTTAACTGAAATAATGAAAAAGACATAGTCATATTTGGGAAGAAGGAATCTTAACTGAAATAATGCCACCATAAAATGTATCAATAGGCATGATTTTGGTACATTATATTGATTAATTGTTGATTTGGGTGGGTCCATCCCTTTGCTAGGTCAGTGCCAACTCTGGGTAGGTGTTCTTGAGCTGTATAAAAGAAAGAAAGCTGATGAGTATACATATACTCATTAGAATACTACTCAGCGGTAAAAAACAAGGACATCTTGAAGTTTGCATGCAAATGGATGGAAATAGAAAACGCTATCCTGAGTGAGGTAACCCAAACCCAGAAAGATGATTATGGTATGTACTCACTCATTAGTGGACCCTAGCTATAAAATAAAATTTTATTTCTTTAATTATGTTCTTGAATGGAAAAAATAAAACAAAACAATGTATGGAAAAAAAAAGAAAGAAAGCTGAGCATGCCATGATGAGAAAGTCAGTAAGAATCACTCCTCTATGGCTTCTGCTTCAGTTCCTGCATACTGGTTCTTGATGAGTTCCTTCCCCAGATAATGGACTACAGGCTATAAGATGAAATAAATTCTTCCTTCCCTAAGTTTCTATTGGTCATTGTGTCTTATCACAGCAATAGAAACCCTATTATAGAAATTGCGAACAGGCCATGGCCTATTTATGTGACAGATCTGACTTTTGGGGGTTTTGGGTGTGACAAGGTGTAAGTTGCATTTGAACTTTGGTTTTGAAAAGCCATTTAGTGTTCAGAGCTTAGCAAACTGTTATGAAATCTAAAAAGATAAACCTAGGAACACTGTAGGTGATTGACATGTGGCTTGTGAAGTCTTAAAGACCCTTAAAGACTCTATTAGGGCCATTTATGTGTTATCTTGACGTATAGTTAATATCAACTGAGGCTGAAGAATCAGTCATGATTAATAAGAGATCAGCACCACTCAAACAACACCTTTATTTTACAGGAGCAAGTGGACTAGTTAGCACGAGCTGAGAAGTTTGTGCTTCTAGATTAAGTAGAGACCTGCATTAACGGTCATTAATCTGAGAATATTTACTCTGGGTCAGCACACAGAAGATGTAGTCCAACAGTGGTTGAGTTTGCATCTCATATACTGACAGTTCAAGTTGGTAATGGGTAAGATTTTCCAAGGTGGTACTTCTTTTGAAGGCAAGAAAGGGTCATGGAGAACAGCTAAGGCCTGAAAATATAAGGCCCTGAGAGGCTAGAAGGGGCCTTTGTTAAATGTGAAGTCTTCATTATAGTAGAAATCTGAGATTAAAACGGTCATGGAAAAAATACAGGCATGACCTGCCAAACAGTCTACCTGGCACACTGTGATTCTAAGTAAAAGGCATGGCACACTGTGCTCCTGAGCATTCCCAGATGTCAGGACACTGAATTCAGAAGTAGTATGAGTAGTTGGCAGCTGGCTTAATAGTGTCTACACTCTCCATGTCTTCCTTTACATATTTCTTCGACATAGAAACCTTGGTGATATGAGTGCTTTGTCCAATCTGAGGTAATGTGTTAAGCAATTATAACCAATAAACTTCCACTATATAAGCAATGGAAGAAAAGCATCTCCTGCAGTAAAGGAGACTGATCCCTAAATCCATCTCAGGAGTGGTTATTCTCTATGCCCTTTACTGACCCATAGGCATTTTTGTCTTCTTGGGGGATGCTCTGGTAATGATGGTGTCTTAGTTAGTGTTTCTATTGCTGTGTTAAAAGATCATGACCAAAACATAAGTTGGGGAGGGAAGGGTTTATTGGGCTTATACTTCCACATTTTAGTCCATCATTGAAGAAACAAAGGCAGGACCTGAAATCAGGAGCTAATGCAAAGATCATGGAGGGGTGCTGCCTACTGGCTTGCTCCCTACGGATTGCTCATCTTTCTTTGTTACAGAATCATGACCACCAGCTCAGAATTGAAGTACCCACAGTGGGCTGTGCCCTCCCTCATCAATAAACTAATTAAGGACATGCCTTAGAAATAGATTTAGGAAGGTTATTTTCTTAATTAAGGTTTCTTCCTTTTAGATAACTCTAGTTTGTGCGTCAAATTGATGTAAGGCTAACATGGGGCATATGAATTACATAGAGTAAAGGGTCATTCTGGTAAAATAAGCTGGCGGCAGAAAGGGAAATTTGCCACCTGGTTAGGAAGTGGCTCAGATGTAAGTGGTAAAGTGCATAGTAAGAGAGAGAGGAATTACAGTACAAATGCTGAGTTAGAGAAGATTTGGTCTGAGTTCCTACAGATAAATCCTTCATTTCTATAAAGGGACTCTTTGATCTGGAGCTATGGCAGAGAGCTTTGAATAATGCATAGAGAGAGGAAGTTAGGACTGGACATCCTTTATCTTGATCTTTCTATTCTCTCATTATGGCTATAAACCAGTGGCTACTTCCTCGGACATCGGGGGGGGGG
>PVIU01015406.1:0-48547 GCA_004026605.1 Ondatra zibethicus | reverse complement strand
ATATTGGCTTTCTACTAACATTTTAGAATATATAGCAAGGTACCAGAGAGCAAAATAAATGCTGGGTGTGCTGAGAGACATAGGGATTTATGTTGGTTGTTATTTCTCACAGTAGAGTGTTCTAAAAGAATGTTGCAACGATGAGTCTCCAATGACTCTCTAAGTCTTATTATCCCCAAAAGCTTTTTTCCCCTTTTCTCTCTTTATGGATTATCAGTTTACACAGAAAATAAAACTATAGTCCATCCAGGACTGAGGAACAGAGTTGAATGGTTGTGTCAGTGGTTGGCCTCGAACTCACAGATATCCGCCTGCCATTGCCTCCTGAGTGCTGGGATTAAAAGCGTGCGCCACTACCTTTTATTGTTTCAAAATAGCAATAAAATCTTTAGCATAAGAATAAATATAATAGTAAATGTGTAGCATGTTCATGGACAGAATTAGAAATAACGAAGAAACAAAAAATGATACACTAGGATTATTATCAGATTATCTTTGACCCTAATAATAACAATAATAAAAATGGTAGAGGAAGAGATGGCTCAGTGGTTAAGAGCACTGGCTGCTTTTCCAGAATACCCAGGTTCTATTCCCAATACCCACATGACAGCTCATAATTGTCTGTAACTTCAGTACCAAAGACTCTCATGACCTTTTCTGTCCTCCATATACACCAGGCATATGTTTGGCGCATAGATATACTTGCAGGCAAAACATTCATAGATATAAAAGTAAATGAAATTTTAAAACAATTAAAAAATTCATGGTGCCAATTTTTCAATACCATAGTCTTTGTATCTCCAAGAACAGATCAACTTTAGAGTATCTGAGGGTGATGCTAATGCCATTTTTTGAAATCAAGAAAGAGAAAACAGTTTTTAAAAACTGTTTCTCTAGCTCTTGTATGGATAAAGTTCTTGAAGCAGTGGAGGCCCAAAAGGCTTTTAGATAGCTATGCTAGTTGTTGGCTAACATATCAACATATTCTTTGTCCCTCAGTAACTATAATAGCTTTTGTATAAGACTATCAAACAACCATCAAGCTGACAAGTAGGAAAAACAACCCACTTTCAGTCTTCCTTTCAGACTTACACCAGTTACACCTATAATCCTTCAAAGGCCAGTGTGAGATGTCATGAAACTCCTTTGGCCTTCAAATATCTTTCTCTCTTTATACCATAAAAAGCATCTTAGATTGTTTATATTGTCATCTATTTTGTTACTTTGGTATATCTTTTAATTTTAATTGTTATGTCTTAGTAATATGATCTAGTTACATTGCCTCAATTTTTGTTCTTATTTATCGTGATGGGAAGAATTATATTCATAATAAAGCTTCCAGCAACATATACCACTATAAGTTTGTGGTTAGAATAGCAAGCACAATGGCTTACATACACAATGTTCTCAAAAGTTTCTTCAATTTTATTCAATTTTATTTGGGTATCTTGGATCATAGAAAGATGATGGTTTAAGACCTATAAATAGGATAGAATATATTGCTTTATGATGGAATCATCATTGTCTGTTATCAGTTTGTAAATGATGTTTGACATACTTTGAACAGAAACTTCTTTTAAAAACTATGTCTCTCTTCCCTGGTCAATTGCCTCTACCTAACTGAATCTACAAAAATGTTGCTGTAATTTCCTGGCTGACCAGGGTCTGATAAATCGTAATTATTGACTGTTCCCTGAAGAAAGGGATGTCAAGTTATAAATGTTTGTGTTAGCAACCTCTCTTCATGCTCATGTGACACTTCATTAGTCACATCCACTCTGTGAGTTCATTTGTTTGAGTTTTGCACTTGAAGCTAGTTTTCATTTGTTTTATTTTAGGTTTATTTTATAATTTGTAATTCAAACCATGTTGTTTTTAAAGTTTAGATGGATATTACTATTTTTCCTCATCCTGGTTATTCTATGTATTGTATGTATGCTAAAGTTCATTGTAAGGAAGCACAAACCATGTTGTTTTTAAAGTTTAGATGGATATTAGTATTTTTTCTCATCCTGGTTATTCTATGTTCTGTATGTATGCTAAAGTTCATTGTAAGGAGGCATTGTGATTTCTTATCCTGAAAAGGAGAAGTTATGAAAAGGACTGAGCAGTCTTTTTGGGTGTTACTTCTAATCCTGAATTTTTACCTTTACTTCTGATTTCCCTTCACAACTCCAAAGACTGTGAGTGCATTTAGAATATTTCCACTAACACCTATGAGAGAAGAAAATAAAGGACCTTAATCTTGGGTCCTTTCTTTAGCTCGAACTCAGGATCCACTTCATTCAATAAATGGGGAAAATTTAGATTCACTGATGTGGGATTCCCCTCTGTATACTGTGAATATGTTTTATTACCATTGATTAATAAAGAATCTGATTTGGGCCTATGGAAGGGAAGAATATAGTCAGGCAGGAAATCAGAGCACAGAGAGAGAGCAGGTGGAGTCAGAGAGACACCACGTAGTCACCAAAGGAGCCAGATGCTCATGAACCTCTTAGGTAAACCACAAGCCTCATGGCAAAACACAAAATAACAGAACTGAGTTAATTCAAGATGTAAGACTTAGTTAATAAGAAGCCTAAGCTAATAGACCAAGCAGTGTTGTAAATAATATAGCTTCTGTGTGATGATTTTGGGTCTGAGTGGCTGGGAATGAACTAGTGGCCTCCGCCTATAATTCCCAAGAATGAGTTTATTGAGAATTTTCTACTGTGTAGAAAAATAATACATCATATTAGAGTGTATAAAGTGATTCAAATGTGTAATGTTTTCATTTTTTTCTTGCTAAACATAAACTCTATTGTTCATACCTCATACATGTAATTCTGAAAGTACATTATGGTATATTTAAGTATTTTCATAGAGAGCTTTCAGCTTCTTATGATTCTTAAGTGCCATCTATTTTGTTGTTTGATATTTTCTTTTACAGAGTGTTTCTTTTGTATTTTAAATCTATTTCCACCCAGAACCAAGTCAATTAATACAAAGCATTAATGAATTCTAAAGCAGTGTCTGATTTTTCCTCCAATCTTAAGCGACCAATCCCCCATGAGCTTGAAATGTTACATTAAATGCTATTGAATTCCCTGCCTGCACAGTGCTTTTCTTTGTCCTAAATCTCTAGAATGCATATACATTTATAATACCATTTTAAATACTTGATGAAAAATATGCTTTTGGATATTACATACATTACCATATGAAATATTTGTAGTTTGCTGCATTGGTGTATGTTTCATCTGTGTGTGCTCTTAGAGTCTCTTTTATATGTTAGTTAGGCAAACACCTTTCCTCTTAAAAATACACAGACTGTTTTCTATTCCAAGTTCTGTTTACTTACCCTGTAGGTTGACATGCAGAGCAGGTGTGGAGTGGAGAGATCAGCCGTTTCCAAAGGGCCTGGCAGCAGCTGGGCAGATTGGGTTTCTTGCACTTTATACCTTGTGATGTTTGCTGATTTCAAACCATGGGCCACTCTCTCTGCCAAAATTCTGTGTTCTTTTAATTTCCACCTTAGCCAGTTAGTTAAGTAATGCATTATTTCCCTTAAATTCAGAATAATTTAGCTATTTTTCATGAAATAAAATTACAGGGATGGTTTATGTATGGGAAAGAATAATTATTTTTTTTGTTTGTTGTTTTGTTTTTTTGTTTTGTTTTGTTTTTTTCAAGACAGGGTTTCTCTGTGAAACAGTCCTGGGTGTTCTGGAACTCACTCTGTAGACCAGCTTGGCCTCAAACTCACAGAGATTTGTCTTCCTCTGCTTCCTGAGTGTGGGGATTGAAGGCATGCACCACCACCGACCGACTGAGAAAGAAATTTTTAAGATGGAAAATAGATGACATTGTTAAGGGAAATGTGAATAAAAGGCCATTTTCCTTCTTTCATATCCCAAACCCAACACATCATTCAATCTTGCATCTCCACATTCTCTTTGCCTTATTGACATTATCTTCAGGTATATAAACATCCCAACTACAATTTAAGGAAGTTTAGAAAGTTTTAATTATATAGCAGGAAACAAAAGGAAGATTCATCATTGTGACCAGTACTGGCTCAGCCTCCCTCCAAACTAGACTATGTAGGATAACTGCAAGAAAGAGAAAAACCTTTGTTTGTTTCCAAAACTTATAGCCAGTTTGGTTGCGATAGCCAAATGACAGGTGCAGGCAAGGGCAAGGATGACATAGAAAGAAATTTTAAAAAATCTTATAAACTAAGAAAGGAGATATGACAGAAAGGATGGGACTTGAATTTATGCATAGAAAATTTGCAGCACTAAACAGGAAGAGAAGTCTAGCCGTGCAGTCTAAGCAGAGGGTACACAGAAGTAGTGCTAAAAGAACTAATTTGATTTGTTCAGTTAGCAAGGGGACTTTGGGAGGGGACAGTAAGGACGGCTGAGTTAGTAGAGCAGTGAAATAAAAAAATCTGCACCAATTTCAACCAAGAGAAGTAATTTAATTATATATCACAGGCTACTGTAAAATCAGATATTGGCGGCACCACAGCCAAATCAAAATGATTCCATAAGCTTTTACCCTTGTTGACCTCTTACTTTATTTTCTAGCAATTTGCAAGGATTGAATATAGTGGAAAAAGACTTGGGGAAGCTTTCATTAAAATTTTGCACAATGCATTGTCTTACTTTTGAAAAACCAATGTCCTGTTTACGAATTTGAAAATATTAAAATGATATAAAATGAAAATCTTATACTTTTTAAATAGTTGTTTGTTTAATAAGGTTTCAGCAAACTAAAATAGAATAATTTATTGTACAATACATGCACATGCAAAGGTAGGCTGGAAGCTTCATTAAAATTAATTTATAATTTTAAAAGTTTGGTATATGTGATAGAAACATCATATTCATGACTAAATATGTTTTAAACGAGGAAAATTAAGTTGTGATGACAATACTTTTATTATAAAATTTCCAAAAAAACATATAAAACAACCATGGTTAATCAGAAATATAATAATAGCCTTTCAGCTGTTCTCTTCAGAGATACACAGCCCCAGAGGCACCTGGCAAGCATGGCCTGTCATTTCACATCTTGTGGAGTTAAAATGGATCTTCTTCAGTTCCACAGGAACTGGTTAAGACAGGATAACACCAAAGGAGGTCCTATTGTAAAATCCAATTTCCAGAAGTACTCAATAGACATGTAAAAGAAAGAGCCTATTATCATAAAGGAGATCACTACCGACCACCTATAATTTTATGAGACATATTTCATTTATTTAGTGTTTATTTTATTCATATATAAAAGGAACCTTCATAAAGATAAAAGGTTTTTAGCACGAAATAAAATTCATTTCCGCAAAAGACAACATTTAAAAACCTCCATGAATACTCTTGCTGAGAGATAAAATATCTTACTTATTTCCCCTTATTTGGTCTGGTCATTTAAAATTTTTCCATTTAACCAGAATACTGGTGTAAGATGAGGTATAAGAATTTCCTGTTTTGACAAAATATTGACAAATATTTGAATATAGATAAATATAGATAGTCCTTGAAAAACTTTCCTTTTGACATATTAGACCTTCTCAGATAAATATTGTCCTATTAGTCTAACATTCCTCAATGTTGAAGAGTAATGTCATCTACTGATTCACTTAATCATGGCTGAAAATTCTATTGTGATACTGATAGCTCAGAGAAGTCAGATTTCTTAAAGGAGAGTTGCAGTTTCTACTTATACTTCCTAGACTTGTCAATTTTTAGAGCTTCATGTCTAAGAGTGAGAAGCCCATCATGATAAAAAGTGATAATGATTATGTCAAATTTCTTATTCAAAATAAGAATGGGATAATAAAGTTCCTGACTGCTAATTACTCTGCCATGTCCTCATAATGCCTAAAGTCAATGTTGGTGAGACATGGAGCACACAGTTATGCATTAAAAAATGGCATTTACCAACATGGTCCATAGCCAAACCCTTCTTAGCAGAGGCCACGAGTTCTTCCTGCTATCTACTCTTCTTACTCAGCATAGAGAAGTGACCAAAAGAGACTGCTGAGCTCTATCTTACCATACAACAATCACTTTACATATTCTTGTGACTTTATTTCAAGTTCCTCATACATAATGTTTGAAGAATCAATTCAAACCAGTATTTAAAATCTTTTGACTCTTGTTCATGTTTTATTACAAATGCATGAGAATGACTGGTGAGTTAATGTTACCAGAAATCAAATAAAATTGACAAAAGAAGTTGCATTGATCATTTCAGAGAAGAATTCCAGTTTGGGCACCTGTGCTCATAAAATAATAGTGTTCTTTACATTAAAGAGAAATGATATATTGACTAAAACTCTTAAAACTTAGACTTAAGAAACTCTAAGTCAGAAAGCTCTGAAGGAATGCTAACTGTAACTCCAGCTTAGTCCTGACAGCAAAATGTGATGGCAACAGTTTTAGAGATAATTTCTAAGGACTGCTTAAAGAAATTCCACTTGTCTTTAATGGAAATATGCTTCTCAAAAAATCAAATATTTGACCTACATTCTACTTCAGGATGTTTGTATTTGATCAACTAAAGAGTTGAAGCCAGTCAGTCATTTTCAAGAGGACTTAAGAATAGCATGCAATTGTAAGATTGAGAAATAATTGTGTACATAAAGAAAATTAAGCAAATCTCTACCTATCAGATAAAATCATTTAAAATATTTTTATTTTCTCATAAATGCATATTTGTAAGATGAAATGATACGTAAGTTTATCATTATAAGTAAAAATACCATTTTCAATTAAAGATTCCCTGAAAAAATTCTCATAAAAGATGACCATTTAAATAGGCTCGCTCTATGTGACATTTTTCATGCTCCAAGCAAGTGAAAAATATATTATTTTGCTATATAAAGGGATCCATATATATATTCATTGTATCAAAGGACTGTCACAGAATAGAGCACACAGTGCCTTGTATATTACAGTCATCCATAAATTGCTGAAATAAATTGTATATGATTCTTGGCAGTATCACCATCAAAAAAATTTTATTATTTCACACTCTTAACCATAATTACAGTGGTCCAGACCACTGCAGTATTTAATGTTCACTTATTTTCCAGTATGATTCCAGCTATACTGATTTTTTCTGCTTTCAATTTTGAATCATCAGCTCACAACATAATGGGTATCAGCCAAGAAAAGGTGTTTGCTCTGTCTGTGCACATTCGGTATAATTCATCTCCTTATTATTTGAAAATTAACAACTAAATTAAAAGCAAAAGAAGTATCATAAAGAACAAACCATTCTAGTATCTATTCTGTTATTGCCATTTGAGGCTTTATGCTCTATAACTGTGATTCTCAATCTTCCTTATCTTGTGACCTTTAATACAGTTCCTCATGTTGTGGTGACCCCCGACCACAAAATTATTTTGTTGATACTTCGTAACTAACTTTGCTACTGTCATGAATCATAATGTAGGTATCTGACATGCAGGATATCTGATTTAAAGCCCCAAATAAGTCCCGACCTACAGGTTGAGAGCTTCTGCTCTATAGGTACAAAAGAGTCCAAACATGACGCTTAAAGGTTTTAGTTTGCATGTCTGGACACTACTTAAAACTGAAATTGTTAACTGTGTTATAGTCTACCCTTTCAATTGAAAAATGTTGCTTAAAATGG
This sequence comes from Ondatra zibethicus, assembly GCA_004026605.1. Lineage (NCBI taxonomy): Eukaryota > Metazoa > Chordata > Mammalia > Rodentia > Cricetidae > Ondatra > Ondatra zibethicus. Next base: position 40,900 of record PVIU01015406.1, on the reverse strand, counting down.
GCTACCCACAAAATTTGTATAGTTGCATGAAAATTTTCAATTTGATACAGAAGTATTAGTCAAATTTTTTTCATAAACACCCTGTAGGTGTAAAGAGATACAAGGCTGTATATATGAAGTATAATGTTAGTGTACATAATATATGTTTCCATCTTAAGTTTTCATATTGTAACATACATAGGCATGTTCTTGAAGATATAAAATAGAAATTTCACTATTTGATATATAAATATGTGCTGATAAATGACACACTGCTAAATGAAAATTTCATGGTTACTTCTAAGGGCTAAAAGAAAAAAAATTCTCAGCTATTGTCTGTGTTTTATCTATTTTTAAAAACCATGGGGGGAAAGAAAGTGCTTTCAGGGAAAAAAATATCCAAAGCTTTACTGTGAAAGAAATGAATCCAAGAAATAGCACTTTAAGTAGTGAAGAGATATGAAGCATTGCGACTTCACAGCCTGCTAAGGAGCAACAGCTGTACCTAATTTCAACTTGACGTGCTTCAGATCTCATATTCATATAGGTGTTTAATGATCCAAACATAATGGTCCATCCTATATAGAATAATTACTTATATGAAGGGGCAAACTTCATACACATTCCTTTTTAAATGTTCCTTCAGGAGAAAAACTGTGCTGACTCTTTGAACAATGAATAGTCTCTCTCGCCAAACCAAATGTTTGGGACTAGATAGCTTATCATTCAAGAGAATAGCTTATCATTCAAGAGAGAACAGCCATTGTGTGAACCTCACTTCTTTTTGACAGACTCTCTTTGCCTTCCCCCTTCCCAGTATAACCAGTACAAGGAAAAAATGTAGAATGCCAAGCCAATTATTAAGTCATAGTAGTAGATAGTCACTAGAAATATCAGAAACAAAAGGAAATAAGGTATTTTAGAGTTAATGTATGCAGAGAGCAGAGACTCTGTAACCTGAGCTTGGACTTTCTGGTCAGAAAGATTAGCAGAGGCAGAGCTCTCTGACCCTTTGTCATCTGAATGGCCTTGTGACTTTCCAAAACACATCACTTCTTCAATGTCAGACCTTGCCTCCTCCAGATTCTCAAGAGCTTCACTGATTAAAATCACTGGGCCTTGGGATTTTTCCAAGCTTTTACCTTTTGTTTGCTGGAGAATCCGACCCACATGTCTTTCTCTTCCTGTACCTGATTCCATTATTTCCAAACTTTTGGAAACATCGTCAGATTTAGAGATGGCATGGCCCAGGATCTCACTTTCTGGGTGGCAAGTATATTCTGATTTGGTAGGAAAGGACTGGAGTATTGTGCCTGTAACTGCTTTCTCTTCAGTAACTGGCCATCCAGAAGAGGGTTCTGAAGATTTCGACTGGCATCTGTAAACATGAGGGCTGCTCTGAGAAGTGCTGACACTGTCTGAAATAAACGCAGAATGAACAGCATCGATGTCTGTTCTCCGTGATGATTCTTGAAGCAGCCCAAGACCTTTATTTTCTGGGAATATTGCTTTGTCTGTTGGTAACACTCCAAAATGTAAATCCCGGTTTGACATAGCTTTTTGATTGCCTGTAATGACCTGTGAAGTTTCGTCTGTAGATGTTACAATTCCAATTCCACGTTGTTCCTTGTCATGTGTCTTCTTAGGATTGCATGGTGATGTGGTTGCGTCCTTCTCCATTTCATCTACATATACATTACAAATAGCTGAATGGGATTCCTTTTCAAAATCATTGACATGGATTACACCTGCTGTATCTCCATGACAAAGGGTATAATGTGAATCATCCTCTCTGCCTTCATGTGGATCAAACGCTGTTTCTTTTACCTCGATGGGCCTGTCACTTCGTGCTGTCTCTTGAGGTAGCTTAGCAATTATTGTTTTTCCTCTAGCAGACATGCTTTCTGGAGTACTTTCTAACGTTGTCTTAATTATATAAGCTGTAAGTGCTTGTGCTTTCTCAGTAATACCATGATGAGCTAGAGAAGACAGTTCATAGCCCTCTGTCTCCTGGCAGGTAAACAATTGTTCTGCAGGAGGAGCTTTCAGACCTCTCATGTCGTCCCTTTTTTCCCACATGTCTTTACACTCTGCTTGTTCTTTGATCTGCTTGGTTATATTCATTTCAATCCCTCTTGTTTCTGGCTGACTTTCCAGAACATTCCAATTTTTTTCATGCTGTGTATTCATATGCTGATCTTCCGGATTACTAGCATCTGATTTTCCCCTCTCACCTTGAAAAAGATAATCATCCGTCAGAACATTACCATTTCTTGGTGAATCAAGATGAGTAGCTCTTGGTTCTAAATTGGTACCTTTGCCAGCTTCTCTGCAATTCACTTTTCTCTTAGTCGAAGGAGAGGGATCTACTGTCACTGTCCAGGGAGTAGTTGTACTGTCTTTGCTTAGTAGAGTGGTTAATTCTTTGTTATGCTCTTTAGTCCCTTCAATATGTATTTTGGGATGCCCCATTTGTCTCTCTTGGTTCTGGAATATTGATTGAAAATTCTTGCTTTGATTTTCATTAACACCTAGGCATGTATTCTGCTCCTTTTCAGCATTGCCCTCCGTATAATCATCTTTTGAAGATGCATTTGATTCTTCCAGATTTGTGGATGCCTCCAAATAGAAATCACTTCTTGGATATTTGTAATCTTTTATTCCAGTTTTCTTGACTCCTATTTCATTTTTCTTAAGGCCGTCTGCCATTAGCTGGTCACAGGATGAATATACTATTTGCCCTTTGTCACTCCCTTGGGCTGGGTTGGCATTATCATCCAGGACTTCCTTGCTGCAGAGGTTCAGTTCCATTAATTCATCAGAGCTAGCATCTCCCAGTGCTGGCCCAATTTCTCCCACATATGAAGGCATCTCCTCTGAAGGTATATGACCATATTCATTTCCTGGGGAATAGTTTTTGCTGTGATAGAAATCTTTCTTTAAGGGGATTTCTTCTGCTAAACTTGGAGACAAAGGTCTTCTGAACAAGTCAGTATGAATTTCGTGGTAATCTTGCTTCTCCTCTGACCCCTCAGCTTTATATGTGAAATTGACTGGATCTGTTGAAAATGTCTTCTTTTCATCCCGGGAAGTTATCAGCCGTTGGTTTATCTTATGAAAAAAAGAACAACAAAAATAAGGACAATATGATCTTTTTAAATGTGTAAAAAAGTGAATTGGATATTATTAGCTCAAGTAATTATCGGGTATATTTCCTTGGTTCAATTCATTTGTGGATTTCACGCAAACTCTGGAAGTTGCATGTTTGGGGCAAGATCTTTGTGAGGTATGACTTGGGAATGAGATCAGTGGAAAGGGGGCCCAAATTAATCACTCTCCTTCTCAGCTTCCAAATATCACATTGTATTATTCAACCATTCTTGCTTGTCATTGCAGTTTTTCCTCACTTCGAATGTACACATTGATAGCTCCATGCTAATCAATTAGAGAGCAGCTTCCTGGATGCCCCTTGCCACATTTATATGTGCTGTAGGTGCCCCTATTACAGTTTCTCTTATTAATATGTTTTCTGCAAAGCCTCTGCAAACTATTAATAGCAAAACGTCACTCAAAGAAAAGTGAGGGAGCTAATGTCTCTGCAAATTCTGTTTTAATGACCCTCTGCCAACTGGTACTCAAATGTATTTGAGCTCTTCAGTGATGCCAACTGTCAGGATTTAACAGTGAGATGCCTGTGTTTTTTTTTTTTCCTCCTCATAACTGACATTTGCATGATCTCAATAATTATATGCAAATCTTACGTTTTCCCCTTCTTCTCACATAAGGCTCATGTTACTTGTCAACTGCACAGCTGTCTTATAAGCCAATGCCTGTGGGTTCCACAGATTTGGTTGTATTTCCATCTATTATGGAGCTTCATTGTTTTATGCAGTCACATCAGCATGGAGCAAATTAGCATCTAAATTACAGCTCCCTGTTCATTTATTGGGTGTACACTCTCAGTAACTTCTAAACAAACTTTTATATTTGAGGCCGCTCATGGTAATGAGGTGTATTGGTAAAGTATGTGATTTTCCAGGGGCCTTTCATTATATTCTGTGGTTTAAAAAAAATGGTGATGTTAACTTTCAGCTGGTTAAGAATTTTCACAATGGGTGACAACTTTGTAGGGCCTTAAAGTCGGAGCACAGTAAATTGCATACTTTAGTGGTGGGGTTGCCATGTCCCTACCGTGGAGGTGTAACGTGTGGAGAAAGAAAAGAGTTTTAGCTCTTTTTGGCTTCAGCACTGACACTTGAAGAGGCAAATGTCATTTTAATCTATGATGATTATGAATCCATGTATCCCCATGCTGTGAGCTCCAACTGAATACAATAAGAATAAAATGTGCTATGTGACTCATTTACTTCTACCTCTCATTGTGTGTTAAGACTGTGAACTAAACCAGTTCCTCCAAATTTCAGAATTGATTTGATGTTCACCAAGTGTGAAATTTGTGCTAACAAATACTATACTAAATTGTTGAGGACTAAATTTTTTATCAGTTTTAAAATTATGAAGCACTGGTTATTTTCTTCTTCTTTGATAATTTAATATTTTACCATGATAAGAAACTTTATGATTATTACTTGGACAGAAATAGTAAAGCAAAAGAGTGATAAACGTAAGAATTATAGGCTTGTCAGTTGGATAGGGCCTTAACCATTTCCTATTCCAGTCCTCTTATTTTACAGATGAGTTTATGCTAAGTGTACACTCGTTACAAAGATTAGAAGTGCACATCAGGCTAGTGCTCCTTGCCTCTAATTCCCACAAACTATTACTCAGAGCCAGTGGCAAAGAGGTGGGAAATGAATGTCATTAATTTACCACTACAGAGAGCAGAAACCACATGCTGAAATCAAAGTGCCTTGTTGCTCTAGCTTGATAGAGATGCCAGGACAGAGGCTATGCTTTTACATTTGCAAATGATATTAGCTGAGGCCATTGAAAGGCAGGAATTGCAGCATCTTTGAAGCATAAATAGATTCATCGCGTCTAATACCGTGGCAACCAGAACACTTACCATCAAGTCTAATTCTTTTTCATTATGTTCATCATGCTCCTTGTTGATACCTTCTACAATTTGAAGACTGGCTCCCAAGTCATCCTTGTCCTCAAGAGAACAAATGATTGTTGGGATGTAGGTATCTGAAAAGTTAATACAATTGGTTGTTAAGTGTAAGATTATTTTCATGGCAGACTCTAACAAAAACAGATTTTGTTTAATTTTAAATAAATATTACCTGTGAACTTCAAATTTTCAAGCTTATTTTCTTCAGATGCTAGCAGTGAGTCTTCTTTACTGCTAAAATTTAGAAAAACAGACATTTGTTCTGAAATTACATGTTTTAAAGTGTTCTACATAATGGAAAATTTTGTATTATTTTATGTAATTTTAAATAAAACTTAAAAACTTAAGTTTTAAATAAATCTTTTAGAAGGACACAATAATAAATACTGATTCTAGAAAAACTTAAATAATCTATGAAAAGATATATTTCTAAATGAAATTTTGTTGGGCTTATTAAATCATACCCAGAGTGAAATGATAAGCAAATGTGTACTGTACGTTATATTTTCTAACCTTTCAAATTGGGAGTATTTCCCTTTTGGTTTAAATGACAACAGTTTATTAACTGATCTTTCATTATTGTTATAAAATTCTTTTCTAACATTTCAAAAATTATCTTTTATATCCTTTTTATCTTTCAATTTTATTGTCATAACAGTAACCCTCTATCTAGAAGAGAAAAAAAATAAAATAAGCTCACTAAAACCTGAAAGGCAACTAAATTTATGCTCAAAAATTTCATGCATGAATTGTTGCTGGTAAATTTTAAAAAGGAGACTTCAGAGTGTGCATATATAAACACATTACTTTACTTTAAAATTGTTAAAATTGCTTTGCTTTTTCTAGTGTAATCTGCATTCTGTTTAAGAATGATAAGTACTTTTCCCTTCAAATGTGAGTAGGCAGATTAATGAGGTCATTATAATTATATTTGTCTGTAATAGTCAATATCAAAAATATAATTAGTGAAAACTGCAATTTATGTACAGATACTAAGAAGTAAATTTGTGTCCTTTAAACTCTTTCATTTTAAAAATATTTTATTTATTGTTATTATTACTGAGTACATCTGATGTTCATTGTGGGTTCACATGTGCAATGGCACAAATGTGGGTGACAGAGAACAACTTTTTGAAGTTGATTCTCATGTTTACATGGGTTCTGGGGATTGACCTCAGATCATCAGACTTGCAGACCAAGTACCTTACCCACTAAGTCTTCTCAGTCTTCTTGGCCAATTTGTTTCTCTCTCTTTCTCTTTCTTTCTTGCTTCCTTCCATTTCTTCCCTACCTCACTTCCTCCCTCCCTCCCTTCCTCCCTCTTTCTCTCTCTCTTTCTCTCTTTCTTTCTTTCTTTCTTTCTTTCTTTCTTTCTTTCTTTCTTTCTTTCTTTCTTTCCTTCTAGACTGTCTCCATTAGCCTTAACTGCCATAGAATGCTCTACGTAGACAAGGCTGGCCATGAATTCACAGAGAGTTCATGTCTGAGAGCTGACCTTGCCTCCCAAGTGATGGGATTAAAGGCATCTACCTCCACGTCCAACCTCCAATCTATTATCCTTATACTAACTTTTGTCAGCGAGTTTTCTGCAACAACAACCAAACAAACAAAATAACAGCAAAAATAACAATGACAACAAAAATAACAAGAAGCCTGAAAGCATCAGTTGCTGATAAACTAGTATCTAGTCTGTTTGCAGTGCAACTTTTGATACAAATCCAGCATGGCTAATTTTCTTTCTACAAACCATGTGAAATGTGTCAATTTTTTCATCCTAATTATATAAGAAGGTAACTTAGTTTTGCATATATTTTTATTCTTTCATTTTAACTTTATTGGAAACAACAGTAGTAAGCATGACAAAAACACATCATGTTCTATGTATATAAAAATTCTTAGACTTTAAAGTACTGATGTAGAATTAATATGAAAGTTACAGTGTTTAACAAGTTCTGTAGTTATATCACAATTTTATTTTTGTGAAATTTGCCTACAAACCAGTATGTTTTTCTTTTCAGAATATATAATATCTATCTCTTTTAAGAACATGTAAACCTGAGGCACACCCACCACCTCTCGCTCTTATAAGCTATCTAAACTGCTCTGGCAAAGCTCTCTGAGCCTTGGGGTAATGGAGGTGATATAAACATTCTCTTAGGGCTAAAAACCATTCAGGCTCCTGTAACTTTTACACTTTGATATAAGTTGTAGGCCTCTGTGTTCATTGTCATCTAACTCCCAAAAAAGTTTTTGTGATAATAACTGAGAGACACACTGGTCTATGGGGATAGCAGTAAGTTATCAGTGGTGAGTGGCTCCAAAGAACTGTTTAATGAGCACAGCGGGGCAGCTGTACATGTAAACTTGCACGGATCATAATAGCATGAACAAGATCTATGGAAACTCATGCCAGACAAAATTCCAGCAGAAAGCGGGAGATGGGCATGAAGTCCAGCCTCAAGCTTAGGAACTGTTGGCATTTGATAACTACTGGGAAAAGAAGGGTCAATCTTCTTTAATGGTTCACTCTGTGGAAAGTCAACCACACTCTAGGAAAGGCCCTATAGCGAAGAGTAGCCAATCAACACAAAGCATTGGATACATGAGTTTTCTAGGGGATATATATAATAATATATATATATATATTACAGATAGATAGATATTACAGATAGATAGATAGATAGATAGATAGATAGATAGATAGATAGATAGATAGATAGATAGATAGATAGGAAGAGAGAGTAAGCATAAAGTTGGGTGAATAGAGAATTGGGACTGGTTCTGGGAGTAATTGGGAGGAGACTGAATATGATGAAAACACATTATATAAAATTCTAAGAGAACTAATAAATATTTTTAAAAAGAATGTGTAAACTATTAAAACAATATTTAGCTATTCCTGACTATTTTGGTCCTAACTAGAATTAGGAACTATTAGAGTTTTATTTGTGTAGAGAAAATATTTGCTACTAAGCAATGTTTAATTTTTATTTACTAAGATACCATTCTTGAATTTTCTAATAAATTTTAGTTGCTTCATTAAAAATGATTGTTTGGAAAGGACAGGAGCTTCATTTTTAAAACTCATTTCAGAGACAAGTGATTAGAGATGAAACCACCTTTCTGTGATTAATTCTTATCAAAACATGGAAATTCAGGAATATAAAGGAAAACTTTATGTTCAAGGATACACACAATATACACATATGAAATATAAATATTATACATAAAAATATAGAAAAAACTTATAGAACTGAAAGAATCCTAAAAGTAAAAAATTTAAAAATAACATAAAAATATTAAAGAAGTTAAGTATACTATGTTCATAGACAGTAATAAAATATTATGAAGGTATAAATTCTCTTCAAAATTAGTGTAGAGATTCAATAAATTGCAGTCAAGATTATAAAACTATTTTTCATAGAGTTTGGACATGTGAATCTACAGAGAGGTGCAGAGAGATGCTAGCTCTATAGCTGTGGGAAATATGGAGGAGGGACCTGTGTTAGCTAACTTTAAGAATTTTTACATAATACGAACTTTAAAGACAAAATGTGGCTAAAACTTCAAATCAGTTGAGAAGTAGTTCTTGAACTTTAGTGAGAAGACACTCGTATGTCCGAAAATAGGTGGAACATAGGGTCTTCAGAATGAAGACAGGAATGGCTATCCTTAGAGAAAAGGCTGACAATAGAACCAAACCCAGGTGGACTAAATTCTTAATGTGTCAAATACTTAAAAATTCCTAGGAGAAAATATATATGAATGTATACAATAGGAAGTATCTTTTGAATAATGGAAAAAGACAACATACAGTAAAAAAAACCAGTTTGACTCTATTAAAATTTAAAGAATTTTTAGGACTTACTTATTTTTAATCTGTGCATTGCTACATGTATGTCTGTGAACAGCATGTCCACAAGGGCAATGGAAATCAGAAAGGAAACTTTGGTCCCTGGGAACTGGAGTTAGAGATGATGATGAGTCACTATATGGTTTCAGGGCACCAGACCTAGGTTCTCTGCAAGAACCGCAGGTACTCCTAATTATTAAGCTATCTGTCCAGCCCCAGTATTAAATTTTAATACTTAATTCATTGGAAGGCAAAAAGGGCCAAAGGGTGGCTTGCTGGTCAAGAGCACTTGTCTTTCTTTAAGAGCACCCAGGTTTAACTTTCAGCAGCCACTTTGTAGCTCACAACAACCGAAAACTCCAGTTCCAGTGCATCCAACAGCATCTTCTGATCTCTGAGGGCACCAGGCACACATGCAATGATGTGACATATATGGACACAAAATACTCATGCATATAGAATGAACAAAACTAAATTTCAAACAACTTTTTAAAGTTAAAAATGATTAAACTTGGGGAAAATATGCATTACATAAAATTAACACAATCAATAACCAATAATCTATATCTGTATACAGAGAAAAATACAGCTTCAAATCAATAAAATTGCTACTTATCTTGGTAGCAAAGGGGAAGAATTCAGAAAACAGAGCACATATATCCATATAAAGGGACAACCAGCATTATTAGGGAGCAGAAATGAAAGCTAAAACAAGGTGGTAGCATTGATACCTGTTCAACACAAAGTAAAAGTTTATTAGTCCAGAGAGTAGAAGATGGTTTTGGGACACAGGCTTTCTTGCACATTACTGGTGGGAAAATAATTAGTGAAAGTCATTTTGAAAATCAATTCAACATCATTTGAAAAGTTTAGCATTTGTATATTCCAGTACCAGTATGCCCTATACGCCCTTGGTGTACACTCATGTCTCCTCTATGTGCCATGTGAGATAATTACAGTAATACTTGAATGATGTTGGGTGTCCATCTGTCAGTTTTGAATGGACAAAAATGTATATTCATAGAAGATTACAGAGTATCCTAAAATGTATATTATGTAGAATTAAAATCAATAAAACATAGAAACACATGGAAATATGAATCTCTCTTAGCAATGCAGCATCAAATGAGAAACCTGGAATGATTATTTAAAAGATTTCTTTCTCTAAAAGTCTAAAGACAACTAACATGATTCCACATACTTATCGAGTAAGACAAGACTATCAATAGTTTTACCCAAAGGAAATCAAGATTTTAAGGATTATAGTTACTGCAGGTAAAGCAATTTATGAGGAAGGAATCAGTACATGTGATGACCAAAAGTCTGTCATTGTTTTTCATAGAGTTAATGCATTATTTAAAATGTCTAAACAGTTCAATCCTCATTTGTGATAATGGCTTGCTTTTTGCCATATATGATAGGACATGTGTAAACAAAGCACCACTCTTAAATTTGAAGTAACATTTATATGACCAATTCCATATAAGCAGTTTAATTAAACAGGTTTACAGTTTGTACACAGATGGAGACTCTGTTCGTTATTGACGGCAGGACCCACCCACAGCAGAACTCTCCTACCAGTACATCTGACTATGACGTAAGTAAAGTTGTTGTTACTGGCTCTCAGATCCCTTTTGTGTCTGGAGAACTTTTTAATCAGAATTTTTTTTCCTTTCTTTTCCTTTTTTTTTTTATTCCTGGTGATTGACACGCTGCCTGATGCAGTCTAATGACAAAGAGGTGTTGTTGAATAAATGCCCAACCCTCTTTCTACCTTCCCTTTTAGTGTCTATCTCTTGCCAGCATTTTAATAACACCATTTCTTCTTTACACAAAATTTACTCAGAGAAGAACAGCATATGTTCATCTGTTTAGCTTCTAAGTATTAAATTATTACCACTTTTAAAGTTTAGAATACCAGGGTCACATGATTAAATGTATTTTTTAATTGAATTTTTTTTTATTTTAAAATTTGTTTAAAGCTAATCTAGGAGTCTTAGAGCAATAGTTAATTTCCAATAAATTTTGAGCCATTTGATATAGTCAACCATATTATTTAATCTGGAGGGGCCATTCGTTCTTCTACAGATATTTTCAATATGTATGATCGACTATAACAAACACTGAAAAAATCAAAGGCTAGTTGTATTTATTATCTTATCCCAGGCAAGCAATGAAATGACAGGAATAGATAAATCAACAAAATATAGTAGTTACAATGAGTTGTTAATATTATAATAAATAATGAGCTATGATAGCTACTGCCTTTGAAATGAAAGAATTAAAATAGTAATTCAGGAGAGTAGGAGAATTTTTCAAAGATTCATTCCAAGTTCACTAAGAAATGAGAAATTTCTGAATTCAGAAGAATAATTAAAAACATAATAAGTGGTAAAAGACAAATAGCTCAAAAGAGGATGCATCCAAGAGCAGTAAGACAGTCAGAGAGTTTGGATTGGGTTTAAAGGCAGAAAGTCAAAGATGAAACTGGAGTCAGTTTAAGCCAGACTAAAAAGGGTTACTGTATGTTACTGTATTGCAGGATATTTGTTCACATTATGAGCCCAGAAATTGTGTTGTTTCGTGGGGGAATATTCTTCTAGCTGTAGTGTTGCTCAGCCCTAGCACACACCCTTAACGCAAAAGCTTTCTGCTTGAATATTGCAAACAGTATTTTAAAAATCAATCATAGTTCTAGAGGTTGAGAGGAAAGAGTCATAGAGAGTGGGAGAAGGTCAGGAGGACAGAGAGAGATGCACAGGAGGTAGAAGAGAGGGATACCTGCTTGGAGGAACTTTTGTTTGAGAAGCTATAGTTGAAAGCTCTCTTTCTGGGATGATTGCAGAAGAAGCAGTTGGATGCCTTTTCTGCCTGTCTAAGCTAGCAGGTGTTAGCTCAGCATCTGGGGTAAAATAGAATGAGACTTAGTTAAAAACAACATCACTGTATAATCAGAATGTGGCTAAATAAATTCCATAGATGTTCTTTTGTTTTCTTTTCTGTTTGTTTTTTCTAACTAGTGGACTCTGGCCAGGGATATTAAATGGGATATAGTTATGATGAGTTTATTTTTTATCTCTTAGCAAGGTTTATTTAACTTATATATGATTTAGATCTGAAAGGGATCTTATACTAAGATAATATGATCTAATTTTCTTAGAGGGAAATAAAGTTTCAATTCTACAATGTTGGCAAAATTACAAAAAAATATAACTAATAACCAAATTAGAGATCCTACTGTCCTGGTCCCCAAGTAGAGATTCTTCTTAGAGAATTGACACACTTGGAAAGAGCACTACCCTTCCATTCCAATGTGTTTCTCCATTACTAAAGTTGTATTTAGTCATTGCTAACCATGTCACTTCAAAACAGACACATTCATCTAGATATTTATCTTTCCTTCACAAAACCACTAAGTGTCTTACAGAATGACCATTGGTACACTTTCCAACCCAAGCACCTTTAATACAGTCATTATCACTGATATTATTACTGAAAATGATCAGAGCATGCACATGATGATCACATTTTATAGCATAGCAGTTGACTCCCAGTTCCCTTTTTACTAGAAATTTTCTGTTCTTTGGAACTGCATTTTCTCATAAATTCATCACCTTCTTGTAGGACAAAAACTTGCAGTCCATGGTAGTATACTCTCTTAAACTTTAAAAATAATCTCTCTTTATCACTAGGCCATATTCCAAAAAGAACTCACCAAACATTCTAAACAAGCAACTTTTATTTAAACAAAACTGTCCAAATATGGTCTGCCTGGGTGCAAGTTTCCACCTTCCTTTAATACTCTACTGATTTACTCGGTCTGAGATCGTCACCACCAAATTAATAATTCTAGAGATTTGGCAGCAGCTCCTTTTCCATTCTTGGGCATATGGTTTGTTTTTATTAATGCTAAAACATGGCAGATTTAGGATAGTTAATAATCGAGTTTTTCCTAAACTCCTATAACATCATTGTGCCACAATCTCATATACGTTCCTTAACATATTTGAGAAACTTCTCAAAGACTTGTTCAATGAAATCAAAATCTGATGTGATGGAGGTAACAGGGTGAGTGGCAGGAACAAAAAAAAATACCCATTCAAAAGTGGTGGAGGTGCTAGTACAGGCTGCACCACAAACAGTTCATAAGTGGTCTTTTAAATAATAAAACTTTATGAATCTTTTTCAGGATATCTTTAAACCCATTGTAAAACTACATACACCAACATAAGTCTTACATAGATACAGACAAATATGGTAAAAAGTCACCTGTTTTAAGAAAATCAGGTAATATTCCTTTCCATTATGTTGTATCCCTAGTAGTAGGCTTTATAGAATTTAGATGGTTTATATGCACTTATTATTGGAAAAGGAGAGAGAGCAAAGCCTGTGCCTGAAAAGAGATAACATTCATAATGCACCAGCCATATTACTGTGTTTTCCTGTGGTATCATAATACCATCATTTTTCTCTTGATCAGGAATAAAACTGCGAACAGAGGAAATACTAATTCAAAGAGATAACTGTGATAAATGTCTTGTAGTGAACAGATGTGTTTAAAGAGAATAGAAATCAAGGTGTTTTCAGAAGGCCTTTGAGATGGAATGGTGCATTAAGATCAGCTTTCTGATGATAACACCAGAGTTCAAAACACAAATTACACTTCTACACCACCGACAGTCACCCAGAAGAGTAACGCTTAGTCTCCAGTCTAGAGGAAAACTTTAGAATGTTAAATTTGGCTCTGTAATCTTTATCTGTTAAGTCTTCAGACTAACTTCCAGCATGACACACTTTTGTATATATTTTGGTCTTATGATTTTTCATTTGCTTGTTTTGATTTGTTTCTTTTTGTTGGCTTTAAGACAGACAGAGAGAGAAAGAGAGAGAGAGAGAGAGAGAGAGAGAGAGAGAGAAAGAGCATGAAGTTGGGTAGATAGTAAAGTAAGGGGTTCTGGGAGGGGTTTGGGGAAGGAAAATAATATGATCAAATATATCACATGCAATTTTTAAAAACAAAACAATAGAAGCAACTATTAATTTAAAATTGTAATGTAAGCAGTTCAAGCAAAACTACAGACCACACAATTATGACCTGCATATTTTTTCTCTACTTTGTATAGTGGAATAATGTATCCCATATTATTTTATACGTATTGGAAGTTTGCTTATATTTACCCTCAATCAAGGTAAGTAAGTATATTAGAGAACACTAATAACAGAAACTAAAGTCTTACTTTAGTATACAATCAAAAGTCATGGAGAAAAAAAATCGCAATCTGGTTAAATGAATTATATGAACTGCTCAGGCACTAAAAGAACTAAGAACAACCCGTTAGACAATGTCACTCAGTTATTTTTTTGAAAGTTGAATTACTGTCCTAATAACTCCTAGCTGGCCTAAACAGCACAGAATTCCTCTCAACAGGCTGAATTTTCTTGCTTTTCATCCTTTAAGTTACTTTAATTAATTAATTAAGTGTGTGTGTGTGTGTGTGTGTGTGTGTGTGTGTGTGTGTGTGTATGTACATTGTGCCTTCAGAGACATCAGAGGCAACCTGCATGAGTTAGTTGTGGTTTCTAGGCACTGAATTCAGGTTGACAGGCCTGGTGGCAGATATCTTACCTGCTGAGTCATTGTTCTTGGTTTTCAACCATTTAAGTCCCTTAAATAAAATTAAGATATTCTGCTTCATGAGCCCAATAAGTTATTTTTTTATTTAAAGAATATTGAATCACTATATTCTAAAATATATCTTATATCAATATATTTTATATATTAGAACATTGTGCTTCACCATGATACTTCAATTTAAAAACAATGATGCTTTATCTTTTTGATGGAGAAATAGTTTCAATAGCAAAGATTCCATTAGGTAATCCTTGGTAGGTATATTATTTTATTTTTCAGAGATTCATTGTTTTCTACCAAGAAAAATTACAGGTTTGAATCTGTTTGGTCATGTCAGTGTGGTGGGTGCTGTTTTTTTCCTAGTTGCTCCCCAGAGCAGAAAAGACATTTTACCTTTTATTATTCTGTCATTGAATCAAGCATCACACACTGACGGAAGTGATGTGCACTTTTCAAGACACTGACTTATGAGGGTCTAGTACATCATTAAGTAGAATCTTGGAAGTTGAGATGTGGACAAAAAAAACATTGTAGGTTGCTTGGGAATGTGGTGTAATTACAAGCAGAATTCATGAATTTTAAGTAGAAGAAGACTATAGATGAACCTGGCTTAAGGGACTTCTCTGCTACTACCTGCCAATTATATTTTATGGAAAGAAATGTAAATGTCTTTAGGTGATGGATACTAGAACAACTGAAGAATGTATATCAGCAAGTTATCTGTGAAAAAAGTGTCTCAAACTTACTGCCCTAAGGTCCTTACTTTATCTAAATTCTTAAAAGACATAATTACACCAATGCAGCAGATAGATGTCAAGAGACTCGTGACTGTCCAACTGAAATCCTTGCTGTCTCCAATATCTGACTGCCCAATCTTCTACATCCCCACAGACTGATTGCTAAGAGCTTCCTTTCAAATTTTTCAGAATGTTACTGTGTTTTTTCCTGAATTAGTATATTTCAACTATTATTTTCTTAAAAATTATGTCAAATTTTGTTATATAAAAACTAACTTTAACACAGTTAAACTTGCCAAGTGAGCCATGTCAGTACACATTTTTAAGAAGTTCTGTAAATATGCTGTTTTCCCAGTGAAGTTTGTAGTGTTCATACTCATCATGTAAGCTATTTAATTTCTTAAATACAAATGGTTTAAGAACATATATATGTTTAAGAACATATATATATATGTATTCATTAGAGTGGCTTACAGGCTGTGGTCCAGTTAGTTCAATGGTTGTTTACCAAAGAAAAGTCAAAGAATCCAGTAATTGCTCAGTCCACTAGACTGGATGTCTCAGCTGGCATTCTGGAATCCTGAAGATGTAGGCTCTAAGGCCAGTGAAGGAGTGTATTTGCCAGATAAAAACAAAGCTTTTTCCTTCCATGTCCTTTATATATGCTGCCAACAGAAGGTGTGGCCCTGATTAAAGGTGGACTATCCACCACAAAAGATCTGCAGTAAAGGTGTATTTTCCCACCTTCACAGATCTGGATTTAAAGTGGGTCTTTTAAAATTCAAATAACTTAAGAAAAAGTACCCCATAGGTATACCCAACCACTTGGATTTTAGTTCATCTCAGATGTAGTTGAGAACTTGTAGATGAATTCATCTCAAGTTGAGAACCGAGAATAAACATCATTCTGAGGCTGCAGGTATGAGGCTAGAGCATCAACTCGCCATCACTCACCTGAGAATGCAAGAGGCCTCCCTTATCTAGAATAAGACAAGTGAAATAGTTCGTTATTCAATAAAAGTATGAGAAGAACAATTGCTTGGTGTTTTTGTTTTTATTTTCTTTGGGTGTTTCATATGCAGGTAAGTTTGCCTGTATGTATGATTTGAATGTATAAGAGATCCTGTCTCAAAAAGTCATGTGTAGAGGCATTTAAGGAAGATGCTTTATGTTTACTTGTGTCCCTACACAACACCCTCAGACTATTTGTTTTCATGGTGCCCTAAGAAGCTAGAGGAAGGTTTTGGATCCTGGAGTTATGGACTGTCATTAACTGTCATGATGATGGTGGGAATTGAACCAGGATTTTCAGGAAGAATAACAGGTACTCTTAACCTCTGAGCCATCTCTCCAGTCCCAATTCTTCAATACTTTTATGGTACAACATAGATGTAGTGTTTGTTTTAAAAAATCAGCTAATATCCTTAATATAATCATTAGAATTGACAGAAAATAAAGTGTCCCAAGCAATTTAGAAATGTTAAAGTATTAGGAATATTGTTGTTTTACTCTTAATTAAATGTTAAATTTAAATGTTATGAAGTCATTCTTTCAGAGCATGGGATGTCCAGCCTCTTATTAAATCAACTATGTCTAATATTTCCTATATATTTTAAAGTTATTTCTATTTTTAACCATTGTTTTAGTTTAAAGAAGCATTTAGTCGAATGTATGTTATGAAGTCTATTGGGATTCAGTTCCATATTTAAGTAATTCCATTTTGTAATCATACTTTCAAAGTAGCTCTTCTACTTGCACTAAACATCAGAAATTAATATAACAAGAAAGTCCGGAGCCCAGTGAATTAGCCTAGACAGTTCATATTAACATCCAAAGACAGCCTCATTTCCCAAACTTGGTTTGTATTTCACTGCATTAGCAAACTTTTTTAGCAGCCCCGGTAGAGTCTTATGGCACTATTTCTAAATTTAATGCTTTTGTGAACTTAAGTCACACATTAAAATTATCTTAATGGACCTTTTTGTCAATTCTTCACAATAGTATTACAAAAGGAAGGGAAGAGAAGATACATTTAAAAAGCAAATGAAAAAGAACTCAATGGGAGCCTATTTAGGCTACCTGTTGATGAGCCTGTTAGAGAGTCATTAATATGCGGATCATTGACATGATAGACCATAATGACTCCTCCAGGGACGTATCAGTCTATTGTGTCAGAAACTAGTTAGGGATTCATTAATGTGAAGACTCCTGACTTCTTAATATGCAAATCATCGATGCCAAGCAATGAGGCATACCTCTCAAATGTCCATATTTTTGTGTTACACATTTTCTCTGCCATCCCCTCACCCACACTTTCTGTGGACTACATTTCCCCCTTCAATCTTCTGTGACAGATTTCCTCACAAATGATCCTGTGCTCTAGTGGAACCCACCAGTTCATATTCAAACTCCTCCTCCCCTTCACTCCTCGCTTCTTTGATTTAAGCCAGGTTTAAAAATGTACAAACCACTTGAAGCATTTTGACTAAATCAGTCAAAATTTAGTATAAAATATGATTTCATATTTTTCTCCAGTGTCTAATTGGTTTTTTGCTCACAGCAGAGCAAACTGAAGAAAGCATTCTTCAAAAGCCATAGGCTTCAGGAGTGATAGTGTAAGCAGCCATTGCATAATTTGTAGTGGGAGTGGGTCGGGGAAATAGAGTGGAGTAGGGTTAAGAGCAAGAGAAGAGAACAGACAATAGCTCAATGAAGTATGCAAGAAAGAAGATGCAAAGTACTCACATAAGGGTAAGGATCCACACTAAGGTGCAGCCCTGAACAAGGGGATGAATATAAAGCACATGGTGTCCAGTGCCCAGCAAGCAAACCCTAAATAATATTATTGTTTTGGCATTTTGCATATATGCTAATATAATACAGTTACTACCGATGTTCAAACAGTATGAAAAATGTCAGAGAAGAAAAGTTGTTCAGGCTTTGAACTAATAGACTTCTACCCTGGGCACCAAGTACATTGTGCTATGATAACAGTGTCTGTGGAAGCCACAGAAAGGCATTGAGATATCCTTTGGAGTTCTTTGACATACTCTTCATCTGAGACCTTACATGTTGCCCATATTCATTTTCTTGCTACTTTACAATATTAGTCTAATTTAAAATATAATACAATCTTTTAAGATAGAAAAGAATGTGGGTTTATGAATGCGTGTAAGAGAAGCAATATACTTTGTTACTATTTTCTGTTAAATAAAAACAGACAGACCCATAGTTTTTTAACTTATAAATGCCTTAACCTCTTATGCTGTATCCACAGAAATATATAATAATCTATCATAAACTATAAGATGAAACACAAAATCAGTCTTAAAAATTTTAAGTTAGGTTCTCTACCTTGAATAAATTTTACATCAGTTTTATTTTACTAAAACTGTTTAGGTAGAAAGTAATATTATTTTAACATAAGTAATATTTATTAGAACAGTTATTACCAAAAGCAAATTATATTTTATATTCTGGCTGGCATTCGTTTCAATGCTAAATGCCAGAAAACACCTTAACATTGCTTGTCCTGCTAAGGTTTCAGACTGGAGTATACAAGTGCAGATTCAGAGTTTATGTATCAACTCTGAATCAAGGAGCTCCCAGGCCAAACTCTGGTACATTATCCATATCACTGACAACATGTGGCTCTTGGAAGCATCAGGAGTTCATAGTGTGAAGATAGGTCACTGAGCTCAAAATTTAGGCACCACTCTGAACAGAGTAATTTTCATCACAGTAAAGAAAGCTGAGGCAGAACAGGGCTGGAATATCACAATTACAATACGATGCTCAAGAATTCAATTTGGAATATCACAATAACAATATGATGCTGAAGAAGTCAGATTGGAATATCACAATAACAATATGATGCTCAGGAAATCAGATTGGAATGCTAATGAAACTTGAACCACACACTGAAATTGTTGTGTTAATAAAAGTGCTTTGTTTTCCTGAGATGGAGTTATGTTGACAAAGGTCTGAGCCATACACTTTGAGCACTGTGGTACACAATTTACTGTCATCAGTGTAACTAATTCTGCAAGTGGTTTTGAAAGAACTCAATACTCCTACCGTAAGTTCACAATAATGCTAAATGAAATTCAACATGTATTCATGACAAGAAATTTTGCCTTGTTCTGGACATTAGGCTTAAAACTGAGCCACAAGACCAGGCAGAGAGGGAAGTTTACAATCTAATGAAAGACAGAGAATAGTGCTTCAAAATCCCTTTCCGGGCTGGGTGAGAGAGCTCAGCAGATCAGAACACCTGCTGTGAAAACATGATGACCTGAGTTCAAGTCTTTCAAAACCAAAAGATTCTGATTTTATCTGCACACCATAGCAGCTCCAGCACTGTGAACTCAGCAGGACTCAGGGGCTTGCTGGAGGCCTGACTAGATTCAGTGAAAAACCCTGTGTCAAGGGAACAAGGCAGGGAGTGACAGGCTATATGACATCTGAGGCCCTCTTTGGGACTCCACACATGCACATGTTCCTATACAACACACAGACCTCCCATGTGCATGCTTGCATGGCTGCACAGGCAGGCAGACAGACAGACACAGACACACACACATGCATGACTGAGGTAGCAATCATGAAACAGCTCAAACAGCAGTAATAACAATGGAATTGCAGCACGTCTAGAGAACTAGGATAGCCAGGCAAGGGTTTCCTACAGGAAACATTTCATCTGAAATCTGAAGGTCACTGTGATTATACAGATGAGCTGGCCTGGCAATAGGTTATGCCGGGGAAGCCCAGGAACAAGATGGTAGGAAAGACTTTATGGATCTCCTCTTCCTAGGTTAAGACAAATAACAACATAGTATATGACCACTTAAGGGTACATCCCAGGTTACTCCCACTTCCTCTAAAAGCCCTACTCTCATGGATCTCACCTTTCACCTAAAATTGTTCGAAGGGGTAGGGGATATTTAAACCTACAGGAAGGTAAAATTCCAGATCTACAATTGTCAGTTGAAGACATAGCTTAATTGGAACTCACATAGCTGATACTTGGTGACTTTGCACTTTTGCTGTAGGAAATCCTACAGCCAATAGCCTTTAAGTTACCCACCCACTGGGACGTGACCTCTTACACTATTTATGCCGATGTAAATCATTTAAATCGTGTGTCTGGTCTCTTTTCAGGCTGTGGGATTCAGTTGCTGTTCTCCATTCCAGCAGAGGATATTGATTTGTGAGTCTACCCCTAAATAAATAACCCTCTATTATTCTCGATTCTGAGCTAGTGAGGGATTTCTTTTAAGCGTCCTTCTTCAAACTTTTCTGAGTACTCAGATGCCTAACATTTCGTTCTCCAAACTTGGCTAGCATTTTCCCTCTTATCAAGGTATCTTACTGATTCAAATCTTCTTTAATGCTTCAGTGTCTTAAAACAAGCACACAAACAAAGAGAGAGAGAGAGAGAGAGAGAGAGAGAGAGAGAAGAAAGAAAGAAAGAAAGAAAGAAAGAAAGAAAGAAAGAAAGAAAGAAAGAAAGAAAGAAAGAAAGAAAAAAGAAAGGAAAAAACACTCCCTAGAATTTCATTTATTTTTAAGTAGAAATTCACTTTATCACGCTAAGTAATGCTCCTTTTTCCCTAAAAGAAACTATTTTCGTTTTCCAACCTGCTGCACAGACAAACATCTTTGATAAATGCAGTTTGTCCTCTGCATTTCTAAGTCTCACAAACTGTAATGCTGCTACTACTCATGCATACAAATTGCTCATGTGACATTTTTTCCAAAGTTCCATTTCATTTGGACTTTAATTTGTCAAAGGTTAAACAGCCTTATTCATTTTCAGATACTACAACTAATAACAGATTTAGGGTATTTTTAAAATTAGAACTCAATAGTATTTCTATCTTTTGTTTACACTCTATTCAATCTTGCACATACCAGAATCATGTGGAAAGCTTTAAAAATTTCTTTGTGCCTAGAACTTGTCCCAAACCAATTAACTCAGAGTCTTCAGCAGAATCAGAGTATGGGAGTCTTGATGTTTTCTTTCCTTAGTGTAGCTAGCTTTGAGAAGCACTGTTTAGCATTACTCTATACTATCTTTTATGGTATTAAGGTTTGACTAGGATGATATTAAGCACTACATTAAAAAATCTCTTGTTACTGAGGATTTCTTGTATGGGTGGGCATGGAGGAGAGGGTTAAACACAACCATATGCACTAGGGTTGATTTAAATTATTGTTATATTCTATTTCTGCTACAAGTACATCTATAAAACATTAATTTTAATATATCATATGAATTACAGACCCAGAGAGACTAGGTAACAGGATGGACTCAAGGAGGGACACTCAGATTTTCCTGGGAAGGGAAAATAAAAGAGATTTTATGGGTTGAATGGGGATGGGTGTGGAATGAAATATGAGGGATCAGGTGGGAGGAGGATGCCGAAAGAGATTATTGGAAAGGGGGAAACACTTCAGGATCAGAATAAAAAGCTGGTGTGAGGGAAACTTGAATCTACAAGGATGACTCCAACTAAAACTCCTAGAAGGAGGGAATACATAGCATAAATTGACCATCTCCTGGGACCAGTAGAGGGACTGGGATACCAACCCAGCCACATAACCTTCCACCTACATTCTGCACTGTTTATGAGAAATACTGGGGTAAGGATGGCACAGAGATTTGGGGCGTGATCAACCAATGACTAATCCAGCCTGAGCCCCATGCCGTGAGAATAAACCCACTTCTGATACTGCCTGGAGTGCCAGAATCCAGAGGCTGGAAGGTCCAAAGACAAAGGAAAAATGTCTATATGTAATGACGCCTAACAATATTCTGCTATACTCATAGATTGGTGCCTAGCTCAAAAGTCGTTGGAGAAACTTCATCCAGCGACTGATGGAAACAGATGGAGACCCACGGCCAGACATGAGGCAGATCTCAAGGAATCCTGCTGAACTGATGGAGGAAGGCTTGCAGGAGCCAGAGAGGTCAACTAACCTGGGCTCATAGGATCTCACAGAGACTAAACTGACAACCAGGGAGTCTACAGAGGACTAGACAGGGCTCTCTGGAATATGTGACAGATATATAGCTTGGTCTTCTTGTAGGACTCCTAACAGTGGGAGCAGGGGATGTTCCTGACACTTTGCTGGCTTTTGGGATCCTATTCCTCATACTCAGCTGCCTTGCCCAGTCTTAATACAAGGGGAGGTGCTTAGTCTTACTGTGACTTCATATGCCATGTTTTGCTGATATCCATGGGTGGCCTGCCCTTTTCTGAAGTGTAGCAGAGGAGAGGAGGACTTGGGGGGACAACACAGTAGAGGTTTGGGAAAGGGACTGAAAGGAGAGGAGGGAGGGAAAACTGTGTTCATGATATAAAATAAATAAGTGTAAAAACAGAAATAAAATATGTAACAAGAAAGAAAGAATTACATACTTATACCTGAGCTAATTTATACGATGATTTTGTGTTTTTATACAGTGAGGAAACAATACATAGGTTTTCTCATTGTATACACATATAATTGTAAAAGACAGTCATCATTATTTTTTGTTGACAATTACTACTTGTTGTAAAATTGACCATGTTTGCAAAGATTTGAATCTGGTCTAGCAAAATGTTTTCTATTTGTTGAACTCAGTGGCAAACTGCCAAACAATTACTCTAAATGCAAGCACTATAAAGCATATTGCCAAGGACATGAGTAGCCTAGATCCCATAAAAGAAACAATTAGTGTCGGGAAGTGAAAGTAATAGAGATGAGGTGACATTTGTTTAAAAAGGCGGAACATGCAGTATAATGGCTTGAATGCAAGTTCACAGATAATGCTGATAATTTAATTTGTGGGCATTTCTCATGTATAAGGAAGTATTTCACATAATAATATAATATTTTGTCTTTGTTTTTCTGATACAGTATTAAGAATCTTACAATATTCTACTCCCTGTCTTTCAGACTTGCTATTCAATAGCTAGCTTGATATCTATCCACATTATTCTGATTTTGTATAAAATATTTTCTTTTCACAAAAGCCAATTTATACAAACTTGTCTAATGTATACAAAAATCATAGCATATATTGAGGAATAAGCATTTTGAAAACAAGATGCTATACAGTGATTTAGAACTTTAAAAACTAAGCTTAGATGGGGAGTCTCTTCTTTGACCACACTAACTGTAGCAACTCTATCTTCATGCAAAGAGAATTAGTAAGGATGGCATTCAGGAAAATCAAAAGACCTAAACAAAAGGATTTAAAGAGAGTTTGGTGTTA
The DNA here is from genome assembly GCA_004026605.1 of Ondatra zibethicus. NCBI lineage: Eukaryota > Metazoa > Chordata > Mammalia > Rodentia > Cricetidae > Ondatra > Ondatra zibethicus. Next base: position 17,362 of record PVIU01015406.1, on the reverse strand, counting down.
AAGACAAGGAGTCGAGTAATCGATTCACCTATGTCTTTCCTACCCTCCTCCTTTGTGCTTCTAAACTGTTGGGTAGGAATTACCACTGCAGAAATAAACACAAACACCAACAGAAGACTGTAAAAAATGAAGCCTCTATTCTGTCACTCTTTACCTTAAAACTCTTCAGTGAGGCCCTTCTCTTGCCTTCAGTGTCAGGTATGACTCACAGTGCCCCGTGCACCAGTGATGGAAGGCTCCCTCAAGGAAGGGAGGCACCTCTGTCTTTTCCCTTTCATTGACGCATCCATCTTCAAAAATCACGTGATTACTTTTGTTTATTATCTATATTAATTTCTTGTCCATTAAATGTGAGCCACGTGAAACAAAATTGGTGTCTTTTCACTGATATGTCTATAGTGCTTAAGACAATACCTGGAAAGGTGTTCAGAAAGTAGTTCTCAACTGAATGAAGATCCTCCAATTAATTTATTCTTGTAAATGATGTTTATTAAAACTGTCTATCAGTGCACAAAAGGAGTACAGTCAGTGCTTTCTTACTGGTATTTTATTTCCTTATTTGTGTTAACCAAGATCCCAAACTTCTCAAACTTCAAGTTATTATAAAAGCAATCCTACCAATTTCCATGTATTCACCAAAAAAGATACATTAAAATGCCCAGATTAATGTGTTTCAATCTGTTTTTCAAGTTTGACTACCATAATTTCTCTCTTTTGGGTGGTCTAACTGGGTAATAAAGCCAACAATTTGCCTATTTTTGCTATTAAATTCTTTAATCATTTCTACTGTTTATAAAATCCCTCCACCTTATATCTCTAATGCCCATTTTTCTATAAGCATATGAATTCCACTGGATCTGTCTCATTCCATGTGGCACATGACCTATCAGGGTCAAATTCTATTGGACTCAGATAGTACACTTGTAGAGACATATTTGAAGATAGCAGTGAAGGGTAAAATTAGGACTCCATGAACTCTTTATGATTTTTTTTTGTAGTCAATGATGTCAATCTGAGGAAATGCAGACCCTCTCTAGATACAAACTAAGCTTCTCATCTTACATATTTCCTAAACAAAATTTCTTCCTTTGCAAAATGGAGCTGGACCTTCTTACTACAATGTATGGATGAGATATAACGAAGATAAAATAAAAAGTCCCTAAGCTTATATAAATAGAAATTTCTAAATTGAGGAAGAACAGGTCAATTTACCAATGTACTAACAGTAAATAAAAACTGAAGTCCATTGAATATATTTTATCATACATGAGAATAAGATCACATGGCTTTTGTCTCTAACAAGTTCTAATAAATATAGCGTATCTTCATGCCCAAAACTAGACTAGTAAAATAAATTTGTTCAAAATGATCTAGAGTAGTCAAAGAGTTCTACAGTATTTAAGGATAGATATAAATAGCACAATATAGCTCTTCTAATAATATCAACATAATTTTGAAGATAATTCCAAAATATTATTTTCTTTAGATACTATAATGTGTCACAGAAAAATATGCTTTATTATGCCTTGTTGATTGGCCAGCAGCTAATCTTCAGGAAAAACCTACTCTAACCTATCAATAATTTCAACATCTTCAAATTTGTCTGTTGAAAGTTAATAAAAAAAAGCAAAACTCATGTCACCGTACCTCAGGTATGAGTTAATCTCACTGGAACTTTTATTCTGATAAAATAAAATATATTTATGACTGATGTACATTATCTGCTTTAATAATATATTTAGACTTAGTATAAAGAAGTCAGGGGTTTTATAATAGAGTTATTTAGGTTATTATATATATATATGTTAATATAAGAATGAATTGATATACTGTTATAGATAGGTCAGTTTTCTTTTTCTCAAAAGACAATGATTTAGAATTCATGTGAACTTCAATATATGTGTGTGTTTCTAATTTTTATTGTCATACAATTTTATCAGATTATATATACAAAGCTTTAAAACATTAATCTCACAAAATAGTACTAAGAACAAATGGAATCAAATGTTAATATTTTTATCAAAAATTTAGATGTATCTTATATGAGCAATTGATAGCACACTAGAAGCCTGTCACTGTGTAGAGTTCATTTCCTTACACTGATAGTTATTATATGCGTGTGTTTGTGTGTGTGACATATATTTAGGGATATACACATGTGGATATCCGACGACAAATTGTGGAGTCAGTTCTTTCCTTTCACCGACATATGGTTAAGGAGATTTAGCTCATGTGCTTTACCTGCTGAGTCACCTTGCTGGGCCTGGGTAAAGATTTTGAAAGTGAAGCTGATGCAGGTAGGGGAGAAACCCAGAGTTAACATGTAAAGAATGCAAATAGATCCATATATATCCCAATGCAAGAAACTCAAGTCCAAATGGATCAAAGACCTCAATATAAGTCCAGTCACACTGAACCTTATAGAAGAAAAAATGGAAAGTAGCCTTCAATGCATGGGCATGGGAGATGACTTCCTAAATATAACACCAGTAGCATAGACACAGAGAGCAAAAATAAACAAATAGGACCTTATGAAACTGAGAGGCTTCTGTTAGGACACAGTCAATAAGACAAAACAGCAGCCTACTGAATGGGAAGAGATCTTCACAAACCCCACATCAGACAGAGGCCTGATCTCCAAAATGTATAAAGAACTCAAGAAACTAAACATCAAAATACAAAATAATCCAATTAAAAAATGGGGTACACATCTAAACAGAAAATTCTCAACAGAAGAATCTCAAATGGCCAAAAGTCACTTAAGGAATTTCTCAAAATCCTTAGTCATCAGAGAAATGCAAGTCCAAATAATTCTCTGATACCATCTTATACCTGTCAGAATCATCCTACCTCTAGACCCAGCAATATCACTCTTGGGCATATACCTAAAGAATGAATGCTCAATTATACAACAAGGACATTTGTTCAACTATGTTCATAGAAGTATGATTTGTAATAGCTAGAACCTGGAAACAACCTAGATGCCCCTCAACCAAAGAATGGATAAAGAATATATGGTATATTTACAAAATGGAGTACTACTGAGTTGTAAAAAACAATGACATCTTGAAATTTGAATGCAAATAGATGAAACTAGATAAAAAAACATTATGAGTGAAGTACCCAACCCAGAGGGGCAAACATGGTAGGAAATCACTCACAAGTGGATATTAGACATACAGCAAATACTAACCAAGCAGAGTCCACAACCCTAGAGAATATAGGTAACTAGGAGAACCCTAAGAGAAACAAACATGATCTCCCTGAGAAGGGAAATAGACAAGATCTCTCGAAAAAACTGGGAGTTGGGATGGGGGATAAAGGAGTGAGGAAGAGGATGGGGAGAGCAGAAAGGGAGGGGGAAGAAGAACCTAAGGGAGCGAGATGGTTGAGATATGGGAAGGACAGAGAGGGAGAGCAAGGAAAGAGATATCTTGATTGAGAGGAGGCATTATGGGGATAAGCAAAAAACCTGGCACTAGGAAAATTCCCAGGAATCCACAAGGATGACCCTCGCTAAGATCTTAAGCAATAGTGAAAAGGGTGCCTGAACTGGCCTTGCCCTGTTGTCAGATTGATGACTACCTTAATTGTCATCATAGAACCTTCATCCAGCAACTGATGGAAGCAGATGCAGAGATCCACAGCAGAATACTGGACTGAGTTCCAAAGTCGAGTAGAAGAAAGGGAGGAGTGATAATATGAAGAAAGGGGTCAAGACCATGATGGGGATAACCACTGAAACAGCGTACCTGAGCTAATGGGAGCTCACTGACTCTGACCTGACAGCAGGGGAACCAGCATAGGACCAAACTCTGCTCTCTAAATGTGGGTGAAAGTTGTATGGCTGAGATAGTCTGTGGGGTCACTGGCAGTGGGACCAGGTTCTATCCCTAGAGCTTGAACTGGCTTTTTGGAGCCCAATCTGTTTGGAGGGATACCTTGCTCAGCCTAGATATAGTGGGGGAGGACCTTGGTCCAGCCTCAAAGAGATGTGCTAGAATTGTTGACTCCCCACAAAAAGCCCTACCCTCTTTGAGGAGTAGGTGAGAGGGAAGGTAGAGAGAACGGGAGGAGAGGAGGGAGTTGGAACTGAGATTGTTATATCAAGGAGAAAAGATTTTTTTTAAAAAAATTAGTTAATTACTTACAAATTTAGAAACAGTAAAAAAAGATTTTAAAAGTAAAACTTTTGCCTATAATAACTTTTGACTAGACCCCTTGGCTATAATTTTAAGTCAATTCAATATACAAACGCCTGAAAACTTTATATTTATATACATTTATAAGTCTGATGCCACAGTAAGCTTAAAACTTAATGTTTCAATAGTGAATATCATGTAAGGGATATATCAGATTACTTTTCATAATACTTAACATTTAAAACTTGCCACATTACCTTACTTTTCATCGTTTCTGGTTTTCGTATTTTATTGGTTCCATGTAAGGCCAGACCAAGACTCCTAGTGAGTTCAAGACCACAAGGGCGTCTGGAGAGCACTAACATGGACCACTGTCATAAGAAAGAAAGAAGGAAGAAAGGAATTTCTCAGTCATCAGGCACACAGTATCTGCCTTGGTCTTTCCTTGTTCAGTCTTGGGCTGTTCTGCTTCTCTTTCACTTTTGTAGATCCTAAAGACTGACCAATGGATAAGTCTCTAGTATGAGACTAAAGACTCACTGATATCGCTGGAAAGTAAAATTGGGGTAATTCAATGGAGTGATGCTTCCAAAGGCACAAAAAAGACTATTTTATGGTAATTTGTTCCTCACTTTGATAATGTATTTATACCTTAGAAGCCTAAAAAAATTTTTCTACTTGCAGATTGTTTATATATTAGTAAAACAATAAATATATTAAAACCTATTTTTAATTTTTATTCAATTTAAATAAGTAATTAGTTTTTACTGGATGAAATTGTCATTTTATGTTGTTTATGTTATATAAACAGTAAAGAAAGATGGAAGAGCTAGAGGCCTCATACTGGAAGAAGTCTGTGCTTCCAGGGGAAATGGGATGCCTTAACAGGAGATGCTGAACTCAGAATGAACTGATATGGCACTATCGCTCTCTAATATCCTTGAAACTACAACAGAGTCACTGTTTTGTATTCATAAATGATGACAACCTTTCTAAATATTTATATTTAGAATGATGATAGCCCATTACATAATTGAGATTTAATAATCTTAATACATGTATAGCTAGGTAATAAGATAGTGGTCACCGCAGAGGAGAGCATAATTAGTAATTCAGTAATTAGAACTGGCTGCAACCCCAGCTATGTGAAGGATTACATTGAAAACTCTGAGTTGCAGTTCCTTCATCTATATCTATAAAATCTCTCACAAGTTTAAATGGATTGAATATATTTTTGTAATTTAGCTATATAAGTCTAAAAATTTGTTCCCGTTCCTTTGCCTACTTATGGTCCATAACAGCCTGGTGACTGTTTTTTTCGATAGTCCTGAGAGAAGTAGTAAAAGGTCATCTTTGAAAATAGATTTAATGAAGTGCTTTCTTTTTGTATTTTATAAAGAAGAATAAAATTAAGTGTTGAAAACTTATAAATCTAAAAAAAATACATGAGAAAATTTGAAAAGTAAAATCATTTATATGGAGACTGCCAACAAATGACCAATAGTAAGCATTCTAATTCTGATAGGGGCTTTTGCAGTCAGATTCAGAAATAATAAACTGAGCAGGTTCGTGCTTATCTTTACTTATTTCCCAAGATAAATTATATAAAATATATTATGCCCAATAGAAAGCCTTTTAGTTAAGGAAAGCTGTTGTCTTTTGTATCCTCTGAGCAGTAACTCCATAGGACAGAGTAAAGAAAGTATGGAAAATAATGAGAAGTAAAAAATAAACCTTATGCTGGTGCTAAATCAAAAGTAGCATCAAGATTCATGTGGAAATATATTTATAAGACCTGTACATAACCTTTATTTTTGGTATTATTATAATGGTCTACCATTTAACCCACATCTGCTTTGAACAGGATGTTATAATACAGAAAGTAGAAATTCTAGCCAAATCATTAGCAATTTGAAGGGGACATTATGTATATGTGGTCATACACACACACATGCAAACACATGGATGAGTGGGGTCAGGAAATTTCATATATATTCAAAATATTTCTGCTTGGAGATGCAGTATTAACTTACTCACACAAGGATATATTTAGTAATTATAAATTTCATCTGCTCTACAGAACTCTACACTCAGTGATAGACTGAAGGACTGTGTACCTCTTTAGCCAGCTGAGACTGACCCACTCAGTGCCACCGAATCTTTGGACTTCACAACATCAGTTCCTTGTTAAGGTGGTGCCATTCACAGCTTATCCAATTGACTAGTTAATTGGGGTCATTCTTCTCTGACACTGAATCAAGCCACTGCAAACTGGTTTACCTATTTATTAGCCCAGACCTCAAGAAAAACATCTAAAATTATTGACGACACCTAATATGGAAAATAGAGAACAATGATAAAAAACATACCTGAATAAATTAAAATTGTAATCTTAGAGATTCCAGTATTTCATTCAACTAAAATCTGGGAATAACTGAATGACTAAAAACTAAAGTGTTATGAATGAACATATTATAATCACATAGCTTCCTTATCAAATATATTGCTGAATAATCCACTGTTCCCAGAAAAGAATTAAGAAGAAACCATAGAGAATTGGCAATTTTCAGAATTACTCTGTCTGAAAGTAAAGGGTAGGATTTGAAAGATTCTTCTACAATTTTATTCAATGAAAATCATTCACAAATCATGTTTTACACACTGGATATATTGGTAGGGGCAGAACATGAGTCAACCATGCATGAGACCCTTTCTGAGCACCTTGACAAAACAAGAGGAAAAAAATAATGAAAAAATCTTGTCCAGTGTTGTATTACTATTATAAAACTTGACCATAACTTTATTTCCACCAAAAAGTGTAATTATACCCTCTTGCTAAAGAATGTAGCAGTTTTTCTGTTGTGCCTCGATATGATTTTTCTGTTGGTTACTTTAAATACCTAAGTTGTGTCAATATCTTATAAAACTATAAATCTTAATCTCCAAGATCAGATGTAGCAGTGTGCTCTGTCAGTGTCAGCTCCATCCCCTGAGCAACGCTATTGCAACCACATGGCATTGTAATAATCAAAGACATTTTCTGAAACCTTTGAATGGGAGTTTGGTGTTTCTATCCTAGACTACAGTAAATAAGTAAGTTTCATAGTGGTTGAAGTATGTGAAATAATTCAGAATTCAACTGTAGTGTTGGGATTCTGTTGCTGTTAGAGGGCAAATGGATGTCTGTGTATTTCACCATTTAACAATTTACAAATATCAATTTGAGAGTAAACTATTTTGATTTGATTACTGCTATAATAACTTCAAAAAGAATAAGATTAAAGCTCTTCACTTGAACACAAAACAACTTTTTTCTTATACTATTAGAATTTTGTGTGTAGTTGCAGTCTGAATGCCACTTAAGGCAAACACTGAACATGCAGAAGAGCATGGAGGAACAGAGTATCAAACCTTCTGAAGACAGACGTGTTGAATACACATTTGGTCTTTGTAAACAAATAATGCAGGATATTAGTCCAAATCATTATGTTATTTTCATAACTTTCATTTGGTTTTTAAACACAGAGATGTATGATTAACCCTTCAAAACAAATCACAGGCAGGAACATGTTTAAGAATTCAGAAGAGAAGCCTGGAGAGATTTGAACTCTGTGCCTGAAAAAAAAATGTTTTTCCTTTAAGCACAGAGGTGACTAGATGCAAGGATGAATAATAAATTTTCTCTGAATAAAGGAATTATTTAAATTTACTCTTCTAGTCATACGTATAAATATACAGCAAGGCTGTATTGCTAGAGGTTTGATCTAAAGAGCATCTTTTTGTTATAACTCATTTTAAAAATGACCTAAACTTTAATTTTCAACAATGTTAATATCCCCATCCTATACACACACACACACACACACACACACACACACACACACACACACACACACATTATATTGTGTTATATATGTGTTATAATGTGTGTGTGTGTGTGTGGAATGTGACACACACATTAACTATGTATGAAGATATGTATAGATATAGATATATTAACTGTATGTAGATATATATAGACATTAACTATATATGTAGATATATATTGATATATATTAACTATGTATGCAGATAGATATAGATATAAATATTAACCTACAAGTTGCCGATTCTGAAAATAATTTTTTTCCACAGAAGCATAATTGATGTTTTTGGTTAGTGTCAAATGCTTATTGAATGTGACTAATTTAGAAACGATTTATTTTCCCTTGGGTGGTGGCAAAAGGAATGATAATGAGGGGCAAGTATTTCGCCGTTAACCCTAGGTACAGAGCTAGGCCACATTCAAGAGGCTAAACTGGAATTTATCACCACTGCCATTGATATTACATTTGGGAATATCTCCAAATGTCAGCAACTTGGTTTGGTGAGTTGTGTGTGAGTTAATATGCTTCTTATTGCAGCTCTAAAAGTAGTATTATAATCTCAATTTTTCATCTTAATGAAATAGAGGCAAGATACAGTTTCACAAAGTTAAAACAGTAACTAATTAAAGAGGAAGCCAGAAGTTGATTTCTATTGTACTTTACTGTTTTTAGAAGCCAAATACACAGGACTACTTCAGACCTAACCTTTTGCCACAATTATCCATGTAAATCTGCCTTGCACCCAACAGCATTCTGGACTCTAAAATTATCCATTTGCATTATTTTATTCAAACTCAAAGATCTCTGTGTAACTGATCTTGGTGAGTATATGACAACCCTTATGAAACATGTCTATAATTAAGGGAGGGAGAAGTTGGTTTTTTTGTGTGTGTGTGTGTGTACATACACTGCAGGCAACACCACTGCAGTGAGGTGTCGAGGTGTAGCAGATCTTTTTAAGTCCAATGAGACACTGAACAGTCAAATCCACTTGAAGTTTGCCCTGAAGACATTCTGCCAATATTAGTCTTATTGGTGGTTGGGGTAAAATATAGGAACAGATTGAAAAAAAGGTGAAAAATTACCTTCTTATACTTCATGATGTGCCACCATATGATTGGGGTAGCAGGGGCTTTCTCTAAGCTTACAGGTTGAAGATGGGCTCCCGTAGAGAAGATGGACTCAGACACTCAGAACAGGTACTTGAAATACAGTTTCAGCAGGGATTCCTTCTAGTAGAGGTTAATAACACTGGAGGATGACCTCCTTTTCCTTTCTTATTGCAAAAAAAAAAAAATAACATTCATCTAGTACTAGTCTAGGCTTCTAAGGGCAGAGCCTTCTCCAACACCAGGAAGCCATGGAGCTTTGGTGGGTCTCCAAGGCCAGTCAGCAGATTGGCCTCTCACTGCCAAGCAGCTGGCGCTCTCTGCACCCTCTTGAGGAGCCTGTGCAGCTGTGTTTTATGTTTCCATATAGCCTTGCCAGAGGTCCCCCCCCACTTAAACAGGTCCAGCTTCCACAATTAGTGTGTATTCCAAATGAGCTAGCTATGGAACACATTAGGTCCCAGAGGCCTCGTGGAAATATTTACACTGCTTTGGACTCTTTCCAGGATCGCAGACTACGTGGGATGTGTAAATTAAGGAAGTCTCACAGAGCAATGGCTGTGACTGGAACATACACCATGGCTTTAGCTCATGCCCATTTTCTAGTGCTTTTCTTGGCTTCATTTTCACAATTTTATTGTTCTGAAAGACAAATGTTCTGTATTTTTAAAACCACACTATAGAAAGAATTTCTTTCTTTCCCTTTCCTCCATGTGCCTAGTTCTATTCCTCAAGCATGAAGAAAAGAGGAGACTAATCATTCTTTTCTTGGCATTAAGGCCACTTGGGGCTTTTATTTGCATTCACCTGGCCAAGTTGTAAATGCCATTCACCACCTATAAAAATGGTTTCTTTAGTTAGAATAATAAATTGATTTCAGTTAATAAAATAAAAAGCCAGGTGAGTTCATCTTGTGTATAGTGGGGAACACACATTAGACAGATGTGTCGGAGAAGAGCAAGTTACAGGAAGGCCATTCTTCTAATCTTGAAGCCTAAAAATCCCAAGTCAGAAATATTTATTTGTTAATCTGTGGCTTCAACTATATATTCACGGAATATGAGATTGACTTTGCTGGTGTTCTCTCCCACACTCCTCTCTGCCCCGTGAGCTGTTTTCTCTCAGAGTCTCTCCATAGCCCCAAGTTTTTGCCTCATTTACCAGTTTGTTACTGCTACTTAGGAACGCCAACCCTGACACACTGGCTCTGGATGTATGGTAATCTAATTATTTGGGAATCTGGACAAAGAAATCCTTGATGTCAAGAAAAACAATGTCAGTCAAGGCTCAGGAAGTTAGTTATCAGATGAAGACTTGTTGATGATGTTGATGGTGGCAATTCTAGAGCTGAGGATGCTTAACTTGAATGTATTCAGCATTCATTTGGAACTTTTAAGGATGCAATATCATTTGGTTTTCATACCAACCATCATGATATCCCTACTAAACTAACAACTGTCTATCACATACTTTTTTTCTCTAATTAAAATGTATGCTTGTTCAATGCCCCAAATGCCTCTTTTACTCCTTCAAGAATGGTTTTCCAGGGCTGGAGAGATGGATAAATGGCTTTGAAAACTTGTTGCTGACCCTGATGACCTGAGTTCAATGCCTGAAACTCACATGGAGAATGGAGAGAACTGACTCCTACAAGTTATTCTTTGACTTTCACATGTATGCTGTGATATTTGGCAACCCCACCTCAAAATGGTTTGAACAAAAAAGGAACAAACTTTTAATTTTCATCTATTAAATGATAGAATTTTAGCAGTTACTACTAAGTTTTTGTCCTGCTTTAAGTCACTCAAGAATATAAGATCAAACACATCTCAAGAAAATTGACACTTTAAGTTTTCTTATGGAATAAAATCTTACAAGAGGCAAAGAAATGCTCTCCACCTGAACTTCTAGGAGCCATGAAATTACAAGGCTGCAATTTGGGGCAGCCTGAGCCTTAGTGTGTGTGTTTATAGATTCCTAAAGCTGAAGCCAGTCTTGGCCTGTTTAAAGCAGTTAACTAGAACTTTTAATAATTTACTAGTAAATTCCAAAAAACTGGAAACTATATCAAAATCATATATATAATATCTATTATGTATATGCATATATATGTATATATAAAGTGGAAGTATCAAGAATATCCCCCAATAGACCATTGCTACTCACAATAAACCAAGGAGAAATCAATCCTACTTGCCCAAGTCTACATGTCTAGTCTATGGGAGATCTGGAACTTACCTTAGACATACTTAATTTTCAATCTTTCAGTTACTGTACTGTATCTGCATTCTCTTTTTAGCTTATTTGGATCTGCACATTGAATATGACTTGCATCAGTGGGGTTTCTCACCCAAACGTTTGCTTAGTTTGTTAACTAGCATCTTCCGTATTGCTGCCTGTGTGTTGACACCTAATAAATACCCCATGATGTGTGTCCTTCACTTACATTAGATACTCTCAGTCACGTGCAGTCACATGTCTTTGGTGACTCTAATATTCTTTCTTTCTATATATTTCAAATCACATGGAGTAATAAGCCTCAAATTACTTATTGAGAAGTAAGAGAAGACAATTACAAACTCCAACCTGAGAAAAGTTTCCACAAAGAGAGCATCACACCGGGGTGGGTGATGGGCATAATAGAACCTGCCTTGCTGCATGTGTGCCTGCAGTTTGTTCTGTACTTAATAGAAAACATCACTCCTGCTTGGGTGATGGGCATAACAAAACCTGCCTTGCTGCATGTGTGCCTGCAGTTTGTTCTGTACTTATTAGAAGGGATTATTGACACTTTCAGAAAATACAATCTCAGGGAAACCAATAGCAAATTAACTTTGGTATGAAAAGAAATTGAAATTAGTTGTTGCTCTGTGATAGCCTAATTTTCATTTAACTCTGAGTTATTTCACACACTATTCTTAATCTACATAAGAATCACAAATTCATGTATATATCTATTCAATTTTTGTCTCGTAAAAGAAATGTCCTCTAAATCAAACAGCATAGAGAGAATAAAATGCTTTGTAAAATTCCTTTCCAATATTACAACTATTTTGGGTGTAGGGAGAGTATTTCGGAGCTATAATCTTTTATCAAATGAGTACAAGTTTATTTTAACCATGGGTACATTTTGTAAAATAATACTAATGGGGTAGCCCTCTTCTTTCTTAACCAAATTCTTCCCAATTAAATTCAACTGCACTATTCATTTAGAAATTTGATAATGTTCTCTTGTGTGAGTTCTAGGAATATTTGAAAGCCCATCGCATATAAATTATATCATGGAAAAGCTGTATAAATATTCTATTATGGCACATGCTGTTCTGAGGATCTGTCAGGATTTCCTTTATACACTCCATCTTGAGTGGTATATAAATCAGATGTAAAAATTCATGTTGTACTGAAACTCAGCACAGAAAGCCTCATCCAGAGGCAAATGCTTTCTTCAAAATGTGGTTTGAATTATGTTGGTCATTTTTAAGTCATAGAAGTACAGAAAATGTATTTGTGGTTTTGAAGGAAAGAGGTTTTTCCATTTTCATAACTCATTAGGAAACTTTACAGGCCCTTAGACCATTTTGTGGTTTAGTTTTTCTCAGTCTTTTTTCTCCAAAGCGATATTAAAAGCTGAGTGGTGTCTGCTATAAGCTGATGATTACTGTTCTGAATAGAAAGGTGTGTGGGGATATATATATATATACCAATGATACTGTGGCTAGAGTGCATGGTTGGGCTTAGGTCTGTCAGCTGCCCTTTGTTTACTCTTGGTATCACATGAAATATGGTCTATCACATGAAGACCTAAACTCAGTTCAGAATGTACTGCTTGACATTGTGAAGCTGCATTTTTAACTCACAGAATAAAGAAAACTGAGTTAAATACTGCTTTCTTTTTCCAAATGTTCTTACCTTCCTTAAATTTTGTTTGCTCTAACAGGCTCAGCCAATGACTGGCTGCATGTTTAAGTGTTCAGTAATTAAAAATACATATGTTTTTGTGCAGAGGTAGTTCTAATTCACTGAATTACTTTTTGAGTGTAGATAATGTTGCTGAGTATTATTACAAACAACCAGGTTTTTATTGTAGCATATGTAGAAGTTACGATTATATTATCTCTTTCAATAATATAAATTAAAAACTAAGAAAGTCTCATTTGGAGTGAGAAAGTCAGCAAAGTTCACATAGTAGAGTAAGCTTCTTTCAAGTTACTTGAACATAAAATTAAAGCTCCATTCTCTCATATATTTGAATTGCTTTAACCTATATTACTTAATTCACTAATCCAGTAGATCAACAATTTTAGTAATTACTACTTAATGCTTTATCCATTAAAACACAAAATTGTTAATATCTTCTCAAAGTAACTTTTTAAAAGTTTCTGTTTAGTACTTGGAGTCTGAGTTCTCTCTTCGTCATGTTAAACTATTCCTGGCCAAGTCACTGAATTATTTGTTTGGGGAATAGTTACGAAGAATCACCTGGAGAATAATCAAACATTTGCCTGTTTCCAGCAGAGCAGTGGGGATTTTTCCTTTGGGATACAGTGAGGGACAGACAGTGGTCTCCATGCTCCTGAATGTTTTATCTGCTAACCTAGTGTCATGGAAATTAGCCAGCACTATACTACAGAGTGAGCTGAAGGCTCCTTCTATTTTTCAACATTAACAGAGAAGCAGGGTTACTAATGAGGGGTCATATCCCCAAACTCAAATTTGTAGAGCTGAAATCCTTATTTCTATCTGGGTCATTTTTTTTTTTATTCTGCTCCACTTACTTTTACTAAATTGCTCTAATCTGTGTTCTATAATGTTAAACTTGGTATAATTTTAAAATGTTATATGCAATTTATACATCACTACAATTATCTTTTTGTTAGTTTATTATTAAATTTATTTCTCTTATGATTTAACCTAGTATACATTGTCCAAAACATCTTTATATAACCCACTCAGTCATTAAAATCATCATTTCAGCTTTGAAAGAAAAATCTACACATTTTATTTTTTGAGCACCGGGTACATACTGAAATACAATTTTATGTTAGTTAAATATGTTTCAGAGTAAAGGATGGGCATTTAAGACTCATTGGAAATAAATATACTCTAAATAAAATAATTTCATAAACAAATCCTCTATAATTCAAGATTTGAGATCGAGCAAATAGTCTACACATCAACCATCCCAGTTATTTTCCTTAATTTAGAATACTACAATACTATTATTTAAACAGTATTGACTTGCTAAATCTGACATTAATTTTTATGAGCAAGAGATTTTTTGTTTGTTATTTTTATGTAACATGCAAAATCATGACATTTTAAAAACTTTCAAGGATGGAAAACATCTCCTCACCTTGATTTTACCTTTAAGCAGCCTTTTATTTGTCTACAAGAAGCTTCTTCCAATGGTTTTACGGGCTCCGGCTCTTTCCTTTTCTTTTCACAAACCAGCACATAATTGGTGCCCTTATTATTTGACCAAAAGGTACCAATAGAAGTTTCATAGCGTATACAAAACTCAACTTTACTGCCATCTTTTTGATATGGGGGAACCAATGTAATCTTAAAAGAAAACTGGTCAGTTTCACCATCACATGAATTAGGAACATATTCTGCTAAAATATCATAATGCGACTGCCAGTCATCCAAGGACATGCGCACATATACTAACTTCTCAAAGGAAATGTTCAGAACTCGAATAATGCCCTTCACACTTGTCGACCCGGGAAGGTGTTCAGTAGACTCCAGCACTGCTTTCTGCACTTGAAGCTGTTCCATGAGCTCTTCTTTAGAAGAGGGCAGTTCAAACAGTGGAGACAAAACATATTCTTCTGTGTGGAAGATATTCCCACTTACGTCAAAATCGGTTGAACTTGGTAAATCCCAGCAATCAAATTCTTTAACGGAGACAAGACTGAATCCAAGACTGTCAGCAAAGGAAACCCTCCTGGACGCTGAAGTTGGGGTGTCCAGGTATGTGTCTTCAGAAGATCCTGACCCTCGTCTGCTTGGCTGAGGGGAGAAGCTAGGCTTGAAGGTCGCTTTATCTTCTTCATCTTCACACACAGAATCTGACAGATTAGGAACTTCTAAAAACTTATCTTTGCGAATCTGACAAGGTTCTTCAGTGGGCTCCATTGGGCTGTCTGATATCAATAAGAGAAAACTGTACAGCTAGTAGAGGCTGATATTTGAGATACTGAGGCTTAAAATAAGTGTAAGGTTACAGTTGACACTGCAAAAGAAGTCAGCTCTATAAATAGGTCCAATGGCTTCTAAACTATGCTAGCCTGCGTCCAAGGCCTTTTATATGATAGTGCCCATGCTTCTCTAGCTAGTGTCCTCCAGATTTAACTCTTGATGTTACAAGTTGTATTTGTTTAATGAATACAGTTCCAGAGACATAAAAATAATTTTTGTCACTAAAAATATTAAAAATAAAAGCAAAAATACTTCTTTAATTGGTTGCTATGAAATTTTAAATGTATAAGAGAAATAAAAGCAGTGAAATAATGAATATGTACTGTGAAGTCAATCCACCCTTGAAGCAGGAAATATTAGACAGGGAATATATAAATATTTGTAACTTGGAGAGTCTACAACTTGCTAAAAATGATAAGTTGAATATTCTGAGACTTACAGTGTCCAATATTGACTGTCAAGTGATCAAATACAGGTGCAAAAGAAATAAGTAAAAAATAAATAAGTAGAAAAAATTTAAAATACTCATATGCCTTACCACAAAAATCCACCAGCAAGAAGTCTTATTAATACAATGGAAACATGTGCACAAGTCAATGTCACTGTGTGCTCATAACCTAAAAGTTTATTTTTAAAAAATCTCCAAATACTATTGAAAGGCTGTCATGCAGGGAAGAGATAAATAATGCTACAAAGATAGAATCCTTGCAGGCAATACAAAAATTAAGCAGCTAAGTATAAAAAGAAAAAGGAAAATAAATGTGCACAGGTGTCTGTATAATTAATTCCTGGAAAGTTTCAAAAGAAATTTTAGTGGTTTTAGCAATGGTGATGGAGACTGAAATCATTTTTGAAATGTTGAACATGATGAACATGGCATTTCAAAAATATCTATAATTTCAACTCAAGTGAAATATGAAATATAAAGCAAAAGAGGTAACTCTTCAAAGTCAAAAGGTGCAATGGCACCCTGTTTTTCAAATGACAACTTCATAAATATTGCAATTTACTGTACAACTTTAATTGCACCAATTCTGTAACTGAAAATTTACTCTCCAACATTGGAAATGGATGGCACCTAGGAAAATAATGATGTGAAACTATTTAGGCTGTTCCTCATCTGCATAGCTAGGGTGATTATGGGCCATATGAATCTTTTCAGACTGGCAAACAGATGTTACTGCAAATCGGGGGATTAGGAATAGCTACTTTTCAAGGTACATAAAGTACATCATTAGGTAGTGAAAGGAATTGGCAACAAGATTTCATAAATGGAAAGCACCAAACAAGCATGAAAATAATTGAGTATGGGAAATAACCATGTAATTCTATTCTAATGTAATTTATCCATTGACTTATAGAGGTGAAGACCTTGGGTCCATATTGTGCTTCTAGGGCTTAATAATTCTACAACTTTCAGTAGGTTGCCAAAATTGTCTGTTTAACTTTTACAGTATAGTGTGAACAATAAAGTATGATGCACAAAAGCCATCCTAATAGAAACAATAATGTCTGTTCCTTGTGAAAGGCTGGCTTATATATCAATCGATGATAGTGCAGATATCACCTATAGGACATATTAGGAAAATATCTGTAATTTGATTACTGATATGCTTCTTATTGACTAGAGTCTGCAAAATTAACTTTACAAAATTATAAAAGGGATGCAAAGTGAAAAATGGTCTTGTTTACTTCCCTTTGCCTGTTTCTTTTCAGTGCAGAGTTGATGTGGGGTTCCCCTTTGTATGCTGTGAATATGTTTTATTACCATTGGTTAATAAAGAAGCCTTTTTAGCCAGGCCAATGGTTTAGCACAGCAAAGTTGGGTGGGAAATCTGAATAGAGATATATAGAGAGCATAGCCGGAGTCAAAGTGACGCCATGTAGCTTCCACAGGAGAAAGACGCCAGCTGCCAGCCAGAACCCTACAGGTAGGCCACAGCCTTGTGGTGATTCGCAGATTAATAGAAATGGGTTGATTCTCTCAAGGTCTATGAAGAATTTTGTTGGGATTTTGATGGGGATTGCATTGAATCTATAGATG